>JBBPKS010000040.1:0-29143 GCA_038089355.1 Pulveroboletus ridleyi | reverse complement strand
TAGCTGATGACAGTTACATAAAGATGACATAATAAAACCATTATCAAATTTATGTAAGTACTTTACAGCATGCTAGGGTCTAATATATGTAATCAAAACTTAAAGTCAAAAAACTGTCCCAATGAGTAATGATTTTAAAATGACTGCCATTTCATCAAATCTTATTCAAATCCTTTGACCCTTGATCCAATAGAAAGCCAGGAGTAGGTACTATATTTCATACACTCACAATGTTACATAAGATTTAGTGGTTATTGTGTTTTATTGGATTTAGTGAAAAATATGCAAACATTGGGACAGTTTTTTGAGCCACTGTATGTTGGTATTCTAACTCTTGTTCTAAAGCTAGTCTTGAAGCAGAGTGAAAAGGAATAGAGGTGCACCTAATAAATGAATATCACATTAACCACCACAAACTCGGGGTTTTTTTAAAAAAAATCCATTTTTGTCTGGTTGGGGTGTAGTACCCTATGTAGGACATAACATGACTAGGTAGATAAGGGGCTCCTGAGCATCATTGCGTCCCTGTCTCACAAATGCCCCAGCAGCAAGTGTAAGGCCTCTGCTGGTCCCATCATTCCTGCCAACGGTTTTAGATGTACAGACCTTGAATTAGCGATCCCCTTGTAGTTTAACTGCTGGGTTGTCCCCTTTTTGTTTGCTATAGATAATATGATCCCGAATTGTATGTGGAGGATCAAGTTTGGATGAAGTAGGGGTGCAGCAGTAGTTGAAGTGCTGGAGGGGATGAGAGAAGATGTCAGTATGACTCAGACTTTGGGTGACTGCAATTGTAGAAGATTATTTTTTTTTACTTGGATTGTGTTACTGTAGCTGCTGTAAGCCGTCCCCTTCCATTCCATTATTCCTCCCGCATTCCTCTCCTCCCACTCACTCCTCCTCAGACATCACCCACGATGTCACCTAGTTCCTACATCATCAGACCCAGTACATATATATAGCCGCACCCCTTGTCCTTGCTTGACATCTTATAGATCTCTTGTGCGTGTTCTGTCTGTCCGTCTGAGTGTTCCACCCTCATGGTGGGTTCCAGCTGCTTGCTTTAACCTGATCACCGACAAGGCTACACTATTCGATGCACCAAGCTCTGGTCATTTTACCACAGCCAACTGTCTCAATGTTCTGAAGCAGATAACATCCCAGTCTTATGAGACCAATGTGATGCCTGCTGAGTCACAGTCTTTGGGCACCACTCATAACCCTCTGATGACTAATGAACCATTGCCAGTACAATACTACTCACAGAGTATGCTCCCACCAGTAGATTATTGACCATTTCTGCCACTTTAACCTAATCTAACATCTGGCCAATGTCTCTCTTGCATCCAATGTTTGGTCTCCCTTTCATAGCATAATATTCATTCTGCTCACACTTCAACATTATGTAATGTACAGTTTAATTCTGCAATAATGTGGCCAGCATTTTCAAACCATCCATGGGCCCTCTTGCCTGTAAATACAATACATGGCATAGCTTCCAATAATAGTGCTTAAGCCAGGTTTCCATGCAGTTATAGCTCATAGCCATGACAATGAATGTAGTCCCTGACTAAGAGGACATATTGTAAGTATTCTTATGTGTAAAATGATGAATGATCTTTCAAATCAGTGTGGGATCAGTGGGATAATAATATGGAGGGAGAAAAGGCATAAGGCATCCTGCAGCAATTAATTATACCAGTATAGCATATGAAACCATAGGGAATATGGGGTTCTCATTTACAAGCTCACTGGTCTTGAGCAACCTGCACACTGCCATCACACATCATTCTTGCATCACTATAATCAGTACAAAGATGCTATGTGCACTATCTTATATGGTGATCAAACTTCCTTGAGTTTCATCAAGTATTTACTGAATATTACCAAATCTAGTAACTAAGCCTCTTTATGACCCAATCTCATGATGGCTCAATCACAATCTGCCTTTTTATTATTGCACTTTTCTACCTGCTATCCCCTCACCCTCACATTGGCACCTATCCCAAGTTAGCATCTCACAAAATACACAATATATTCACTATTTTAGTTCATATAATTTTCCTAGTATTCTCCAAGCTAATAGCTTCCTGCAAACAGGGTTACCTGTCTCACAGATATGGAAAATGAGATATGCATCCTGTCAGTGTTGATTTGTTAACACTATCTCTTAGTGACTTATTATAATAGTTGTTACTGTCCTTAACTCATTTATTTAATGGATTATAACAGAGAACCTCTTGATCTCTCCCTGATTCTCCTTGTATTTCATGACAGCAGTGATATCCTTTCTTGTACCAGAGCAAGAATTAGCTTATAGCAGACCAGGTACTAGCAATATCATTTGCTTCAATGGCAGGATCTAGTAAGATTATTGTTATGCTTGATCAAGCATGAACTTGGCAAAGGTTCTAAGACTTGAGACAAGGGTTTATCTTGCAGATGGCAAGATCAAAGGTTTGTCCTAGCACAAGCTAGACCAGGGACTTTCTGGCAAAGTGGGTGGGCCAAGGACAATCCCTTGTAATCAGGATGGGATACAGGCAAGAGCAAAAGTGCCTGCTCAGGTGTAGAGTGAAGACACAAGAAGAGGAATAGGATTGTATAAGCCAAGTAGGTCTAAGCTGTGAGACATGAGTACTACTTGAGGGTTTATATATGAGAACAAAGGGTTACTGAGTAATTGTATAGAAACAAAAAGAATATCAGAGAATAATGGCTGACAGATCATTGAGTCAGCAGACCAATAGCAAAAAGGAAGTGACGGTAAGCATAGAACATTCAAGAATGTGAAAGAACAATGGAGCATATGACAGACAGAACTATGAGCTTAGTGTAATGAGAACTAAGCAAGGAGAGATAAGTCCAATAGAGCAAAAAGATATAAACAAAAATTTGTCATCCATGGGAACAAAATGCTATATTGAGGTTGAAACCCTAACCCTATATGATTACATGGGCCTCTTGCCCAAGAAGGATACCCATTCTTCCCAGGGTGCACATGCACGCCATGCACACCATGTCTATCTCTCACTACTTTTTTATATAGACCCATATATTGTTTCCAATTAAGTATTCCATTTATTAGCTAACTCTAACCCCTATTCCTAACATTTCCCTACCCACTTTCTCCCCTATTTTTGTTAATAAACAGGGCATCATGATTGGTCAGCATTAGTAAGCAATTGGTAAGCAGGGTGTGTATAGGAACTAGGGAGGTGGTAGTAAATAGGTTGGAATGGGTTGGAATATGAATAGAACTAGTAGGAAATGGCAACAGAGTGGTAGGAAATGGGTGGAAAGCGATTGGTAGTGTGATATGGGTGGTACTAGGAAAGTACTAGGAAATGGTAGTAGTAGTAGGAAATGGTGGAAATGGTGGAAATGGCTAGAAAAGCGATTGGCAGTGCTAGGATATGGCTAGGGATTGATTTGGGTGCATTTGGGAATGGTGGGATATGGGTGCACATGGGTGCACACAGTGTGCATGCGCACCCTGGTGTGAAAAATCTAAGTAAAAGGGCAGTGATTGCCCACTCAGCCGCTGCCCAAGAAGTAGCAGGAACAACTATATTTACCTAAGTAAAAGGGCAGTGATTGCCCACTACACTAATTAGCAATAGTAGTAAGGTAAAGCAAAGCTGGTGCTCACCTCAGCCGCTGCCCAAGGAGTAGCAGGAATGACTGAGGAGAGCCCAGGAGTGAAAGGGAATATATATATAAGGTAGGCAAAGATGCGAGTGCGAAGTCCAATCAACTCTGAAGTGAAACAAGCGATCTTCATAAGGAAATGGTAAAGGCAAAGAGGAAATGGCATGAAGTTATGGAATGAGAACAAAGCGAAGATAGGGTAAAGAAATGACATAAGGAATGTGTACTGATATGCCATTGGACACAAGTCCAGCCTTCCTATCCATCTCCGACCGCTTCTATAGGACTTTGGTAACTCCTATGTAGGAGTTGTAGGAGTTCGTCCGGAACTTCGTTAAGGAACCTCAGAGTTGGATAGGAGGGCCCGGAGGAGATCAGAGTTGTCATCTCTAACACCTGGTAGGATGGGTATCCTTTTTGGGTAAGATTATTAGATCTTTGGATCTATATTGATTCAGATCGGACGATTCAATGGAAACCCTACTGAAAGCCCTTTAATCATCTTGAAAGAATTCCATGGGATAGTTCACATCCAACTGATATGAAATGTGGCATGTTCATTGGCGAACTATCACGCCTGGCTACCCTTTCCAGTAAAATGGAACACTATGTGGAAACTGCGAGATTCCTAGCCAATCTCTACTCGCAGCGTGGGTACTCTACAGGCGTTATCAGAAAATGGTGTAAGCAATACATCCATGCTAGATGGGAAAAGAAGGACAACCCTTCTGTGAGCGTGGAGACGCAACCACTAGCCATGCTTAAATCTGTTTTAAACGATGCCTGGGATTTCTTTGACGTATAACAACTGCGTGAAACCATGATCCAATCTATCTGCGATATGACTAGCGAGATAGTCGGTGGTACCATCCCCTGGGAAACCATCACCAAAGCCTCAGATGTCTTTATTAGGCAACAGGAAATCGCAACCTTCAATAAGGATAGAATCGAATGGATGACAGAAGCATTTGGAGGGAACTCCCAGTTCGCTGGTCTTTATGACTCGGTTGAATATGTGGAAGACTCAACGATGCCTACCAGACTCCTTTGAGACTTCCGTTGGAGGGACACGAAATCCTCACGCCGAACATTGGCAGAAAGAGGCAACGTACATGTAATTAATTACGAATATTGGATCATCGGCGACCATCGATGGTTGGTCTCCAAGAAATGTGGTAAAAACGTTGGAGACCTGGTTATGCAGTGGCGTTCATCTGCTATCAGGGCTACCCTGAGGCACTTGGATAACATACCTGAAAATGTTCTACTGTCACAACGTACCCCCGGGTCACTCTATGATAATGTCCCAGACTTCAAGAGTCTAGATAAGGACCAAAGAGCCCTTTTCAGGGAAGACCCAGCAATGTTCTTTGAACAATTCTGGTAGTGCAGGTATAACAGTAACCCTGCTTCCACCACAGATCAAACCTTAATATCCTGCCATGCTGCGTCTGGCACCCTAAGGCCATCAGGTATGGTCCATATGGACCCTTGATATCTGTGCTGTAACATGATGTGACACCCCTTTGCCTTTAGTGGTAGGGTGGGACCTATTGGGGACAGAGTCCCCTTCTTCAGAAGGGTTGTACTTTCGGGCCTCTCTGGATCCTATCCCACACCATTGTAGGAGATCAGGGTCAGTAACATCAGGGAACTTAGTTCTCACAGCCAGTTGTCAATTCTGTACGTACTACCCTGGTGGAACTACTGATAAAGGAAAGTAGACGTAACAGTGTGCACATGGTGACGCCTTCACAGGCACTGTGTGAGAATGATTGATAAACATTTGTCATTCGAAGCAGAACTTAAATTGACAGTGGGAAGAACCGTGGTACATTACTCATATGATAAGACACAGATTGGTAAAGCCTTATGAAATGCCATATGATAATGGGAATACTCTCACATTTGTGAGAAGCTGATTCATCAGCAATTCTCTTGGCAGTCATATATAAGCCACCCTCGCTGAACCTGATGAGGCATCTTATGCCGAAAAGTCTCTGTCTCTCGTCGAGCAGAGGTTTAGTTCAGCCAGGAACCTCATCACTCAACATCGCCATTACTCATTCACCCCTCTAGATGATAGTGGAGGGATCGATCTCTTTTTCACAGTGCTCATAAGCACTCTTGATGAGAGTCTGTGGATAGATTGTGAGAAAGAAAGAGAGAAAGAATAACATTACCTTGATGAGTCTGTTGAAATCATCATAGACATCTGGATGCAAGACATGAGGTTTGGTGGATATATCTCTGGCACCATCTTCAGAGACAGGCCATGTGACCAGGCAGGACTGGAGGGCAGTGATGAGCTTCCTGATGTACTCATAGTCCTTCTTGCGAGAGAGGATTCGAGAGTGGCGATGATTCTCATCTTCAATATTGAAGGAGCATCACAAAGAGGCGACAGACAGGTGTGAGAGATTGTCAGGCCAGGTAAGTATCTTCTCATCAGAATTGCTATCAACATATGGAGAGGGTCTTCCCATGTCAGCATTGACAATGTAAGATGAGAGAGACTCAAGCAAGGATCGGACATGGGTGGCAGTAGTGGTGTGGTCTGCAATGAGAGCAGGGCAGTATTTGAGGATGGTACAGAATTCAACTATGGCGGCACTGATGGTCTCCTTTCAAGCTCAGGACTCACTAGATGCAAAAAGGGATCCCCATGGCACAGTGTGATTGTTGAGAAGGGAAGAGATGCGATGGTAGGGTTTGATAACAGAGGGGCGAATGTGCATATATCTCCTCCATGGAGACAACCACTCTGTTGAGGAATGGGCTGTGATATGCACTTGCCTGACGACATCCTTGATAGTCTCATCCATAAAGGCACATTCAAGATGAAGCTCCTTCTAAAGCACATCCTCTATGGAAATGGCATAGATGAGCACATGAGACAATAATGAAAGATAGATGCTCACTGTTGGTGTCACCTGAGACATGTTCAATGAGCAGGGGCTGTCCTTTCTTCCACGTCTTTCGTGCTTTCGTCTCTCTCTCCAAAAGAAAAAATTCCTTCATTTGTTTTGCAGAATTGGGACGGACAGGCAGTGTGATTGACATGATTTCTTCCTTCATTCTGAGCAGGGAAGCGAAATTCTTGATGAGACACCAGGTCATCTGCATAAAAAGGATGTGAGCAAGTGTGTTATGCCACTAACAGGATAGAAGGAACTGGCACACCATTTTCACACCAGGAGGGATAAGATCCTGAGTTAAGTCTGGATGGCCACAAAGTGCACAAACAAGTTCGGCAGTAGCAGAGCCAATCTTCCATGAGTTTCCAACAATCTTTGAGTTATATACAAGAGGGCTGAACCAGGCAGAGATCTGAAAGTGGATTTATGAGTATCTATTCTCCCGGAATTCGACATGACCAGAGAATTGCAGGAGAATACATACCTCCAAAAGCGCCATTGGGATGTGCTTGAGCTGTTTGGAAAGAGCAGGCCAGACTGAAGAAGACATGAATGGGATGAAGGAGGGTTCTTTGGGAGTGTCTGCGTGCATCAAGACAAGCTTTGCCTTCAATGCACAAGACTTCCAGGCAGTCTTGATTCTGTCATCGGCCTCTGGATACTTTTCTACCATCGAGGTGTGATCAAGATAACTGAGAATCGCATTCATGTAGGCATTATATCCTGATTTCCAACTTGACACATTGCTCCCAAAGACCTTCCAAAGCTCGTCCTCTTTCTTGTCAAGATGGGTGCAGTAAGCATTGTCGATGGCTTCTCTCACATCATCAATAATCACCTCCGTCAAAGGCTTCGCCATTTGAAGCTGTTGGAGACACTTATCAAGATACTCCATTGCCTTTGATTTCGCTCCTGCAGATGAGTGTGCGTTAGCAAGGACAGTGAGCGACTTCTGAACCTGATCCAAATTCCATTCAACATCATTGAAGCATAGTTGGAAGCATTCTTCCATGTAGATCACAAGGACAACAAGCAGCTGCATATCCAAAAACAATCAGTCAATCAATTATTATGGGATAATGACTTACTCCGCCTTGCTCTGAGAACAGATCACTAGTCAATGTCGATATCTTGAATATGTTAGAATGAACGTAATGGGACAAGGGTATGTTGACGATGGTCTGAAGAAGTTTCCAAACATAGTCTTGCTGAAGCAGGGAAGCGATCTTGTAACCATTTGACTGTGTGCAGACGCCAGTTGCGACATGACTATCTGACCATTTCTCATCCTTCAATTGCATCATCAAGAAGCATTGAATGACACCTTCCTCCACACCCTCAACATATGTATATAGACGCTAATTTGAAGACAGATAAAGGCCAAGGCATGTTCCATGTGCCTCAACAAGATCTATTATACATAAACGTCATCAGTATGTTATGTTCATCCCACATCCAACCACTCTCTTTCGATGCTTACCCTTATCGTACACGGCAACAATTCAGATACCACCCATCTCATACAAGCTGTCTTCATGATCAAATTTCTTCTCAATCAGTTTCAATTCTTCCTCAACCAAGACATCGCTGCCAGAACGTAGCTGTGCATGCATCTCCTCTATGATCTTCTTGGTAGCATTCCTTTCCGATTTCCTTTGCCTGACCCATTCTTTCAGGGCATACTGGTGATGACAACCACCTGCAGCAATAATCTCTGGACCTCCACTTTCGTCATAAGTCCCATCCTCATTCTCCTTGTCAGAGAGTAGTTGCAAAGGTTTCAGGTGTGTCCTATCCACATGCTCGCCATCAATGTCATTGACCAGTGTTAGAGACCCATCTTCAAGACGACCTTTATCGAGTATGATCGGGATGGCATGCTGCACATCAAAGCGACGTAATCCGTTTTCATTGAAAGAGTCGACAAGGATCCGTCCCTCATTTTGATTGAGGGGGCGATTGTTGTACTTCCTGAAGCGCAAGTTTTGCCGAGTGATATCTGTGTGTGCATATCCCAAGAATGCCTCCTTAGCCTTTCTTTCAAGCTCATGGTACTCTTGTGTAGACGTGTCAACACCGAATGGCTTGATTCCTTCAGATGATCCTGCCCCCATCGATGGACCCTTGTCCTGAGTGCTGCCAGATCCAATGACCTCTGTTGCTGTTGATTTTGTTGATTTCTTTGTTTTGTGTTTAGACATCATGTACATAGACTCGTATGAAAGAACACAAAAATTTATTTCATGATTGATAGTATTTTGATACAATCACCAACTGATATGGTAATTCTCTCACAATATAACAATATCTTTGAATTGCGATGTTTTCCTCGACAACACATTGTATGTATATCTATCATATGGATATCCTTTTCAATGCCATGAGCTATGATACCCCATTTCATATGTTTGAACTGTGGGAGATTATTACCAGTTATATGAGCTATGATATGTGAGCAATGTTGACTACATTTCAATCTGCTTATATGGGTGATAATGTGTTCAGAATGCCTCCCACATTCCAACCAAGTTGTAGAAGACCGTTACTATATATAGAATATAACATGGTAATGATGGTCCCGCATTCCAGTTATACAGTTGAATTGCGGAAGACCATTACTATATATGATATACAATGTAGTAATGATGGTCCCGCATTCCAGCTATACAGTTGAGTTGCAGAAGACCGTTACCACACATAAGATACAACATGGTAGTGATCCATGCCCCTGCATTCCAGCTATATAGTTGAGTTGCAGAAGACCATTACCACATATGGGATACAACATGGTAGTGATCCATGCCCCGCATTCCAGCTATATAGTTAAGTTGTGGAAGACCATTACCACATATGGGATACAACATGGCAGTGATTCTTGCCCCTGCATTCCAGCTATATGTTTGAGTTGAGGAAGACCATTACTATATATGAGATACAATGTGATAGTGATCCATGCCCCACATTCCAGCTATATGGTTGAGTTGCGGAAGACCATTACCACACATAAGATACAACATGGTAATGATTCATGCTTCCACATTCCAGATATATGGTTGAGTTGCCAGAATGTTTATTTAATGAACATCCATGTCACTACTATGTCCCATGCTTTTGATTATACATCTTCCGCAATCCAACCATATGTCTTAGTTACGGGAGATCATCATCAGTTATCACAGTACATTTGTATGTTACACATTCCCACAATATGACAGTATGGTCAATTTGTGGGAAATCACAACTATTTAACACCTGTTCCTCTGAAATATATAAATAATATCCTGTCAGTCCATCATTTGGATTGGAGTCAATTGTGTGATAGTATTTCCTTTAATCAGCCTATTCAGATTCACTACTAATCACAATCATTTCCACTTCACCCTCAGGTTCATACTCACTCTCACTCATTGCCTCCACTCCCCTTCTTTGCCTTTGTCTCTGCCTTTGTCCTGCCTCTTTACTCATCTCCAACTCCATATCAATTATTTCCATGTCTAGTTGCATTTGCTAAATGTCGTTTCTTTGCACCCTTTGTCTCAGTCTTGGTCTTGGTCATGTTCTCAAAGCCACAGGTGACACTGGAAGTGAGTATCCCACTTCACTCCACTTTGGCACAAACTGGTCCAAATGTTTAACTATCCATCTTGTCTCTTTCATCAGCCAATATTTTTCAAATCGCTTCATTGTCTCCTGTCCAAGTCTCTCGTTATAATAGTAAGCTTCCTGTCTCTGATGTTAACAGCATTCTCACTCACCACTTTCTCTCTTTCAGATCTAACATTTGCACCCCATTCTTGTCCCATCTGTGGATCATTTCTTTCATCTTCCCATCTTCAGTGACCTCTGGACTTCTTGCAACCATCCCTAGTATAACACGTCTCCCCTCCTCCAGAGCCCATTCAAGCAGGTGAGCTGCACCATTATCTGTCGTAAATGGCCCATTCCTTGTCGTTCGCTCATTTCGATTAGGTATGTCTGTTGTTCCTGTGCGGCATTTGGGACACTCAAACACTTGCCCAGATACATTCATTGCATCATCTTCTCGCTTATAAAATTGGCTCCATGCTTGTGTGATGCATGTTGCACAGAACCGATGTGAGCATCGACCATTCATTCGCACTGGATATGCACTCCACAACACCCAGACTGTAAGCAATCCCTTCACTCATCTCTTTCAAATTACTCACATAATCTCTCTGCATCTGAACATCCAGCTGTTCATTCTTTAACGTCAGCAATCATCTTTTTATCATCATTGCATTTCACTCACATTGCACATTCCATCTCCTCTTCCAACAATCTTTCCAATATATCCATCCAACCTCTGTCTTCTCTTATATCATACCTTTTCCTGTTCTTCAATTCCCCTTCATAATCAATATGCAATCGTGTTATTCCACTGCTCACTTACCTTCCTTCTCTTCACTCTCGTTCCCATCTCCCTTCTTATATCCTTCTCCCATTTGCCTCTCAATTCTCTCCATCTCCATCTTCATCTGTTCCTCTTTCTTCTTCATCTCCTTCATCTCCATTTTCAGCTTCTCATATTCCCTCCTTCCTCCCTTCATATTCTCTTCCATCTCCTCAATCTTCCCTTTCAATCTTGCGTTCTCTTCTCTCAGCATCTCCTTCTCCACTTCCATCTCCTCCTTTCCTTTCCCTTTCCCCATTTCTCTTCCCTCCTCTTCTTTCCTCTCATCTCTTACACAGATTTCTCCGATCTTCACTGACCTCGTCTCACCATCTCCCATTTCAATATCTTCTTCATCCTCTGCCCATCCTGTCACATATACACATTAGTATGGTCAATTACATATGTAGATCTTACTTATGCTTCTTTGCTGAAACAATCTTGGAAACCCGTTCTCTCCATTTTGTCTTTGAAGTTATGTTCGTCTGTGAATATGACATATCTTGTATCAGTGATCATTCAATCAGTGAGGTTTAATCACATAAATTATGTCATTATCTGGGTTTACTGTATATTTACATTTTGCCATCATGCTATATTTATCTCATTTAGACATTACTGTTAAATTGCAGTAAATTATATATCATCTTTATCCTACATAATGTATATAATATATGCCTCTTTTTCATTATTATTTTCCCTCAATTGCACATATATGATCAATTGCAGGTAAATATTCACACACTCACAATTAATGCATGTCTATTTTACAAATGTGCCTGTACTTTATGTCTCATGTTCAGATACTCTGTAAATCATGGGAAAATATTTCCTAAAACAGCCAGTCTAACCGCAGTTCTGACTGAACCCATTTATGAAAAACTATATAAAATATTACAGAGGGTAATGGCGAGTCTATCTATGACCCAGATTATGATGTGAGGACCCCATCTTCTAAGATCCCACCTGTAATGCCATTCTATATTCACATGGCTCTCCTCAAGGGTCATTTGTATGTTACTTCAAAAGTCACGAAAATACCTGAGGAGGAAGTCCCTGGAGGTCCTTATAAGTCGCTCGCTCCTTGGACCGGTGATGTGAAACGATTTCTGTCTGACAATAATTATGTTGTCACTGCTTCAGACAAAAATCTCGGGCTTGTGGTGTCAGAGCGCACCTGGCTCTTAGATATGACTCGAGAATGTATTAACGATACAACGGCATATAAACGTTTAGATAATATAGAGGCAAAATCTATTCTTGATAGCAAATGTCGCAATATGCTTGAAGTCGCTACCCTTGCCGAACAATTTGATCACAAGTTCGGTAGCCTATCGGATTACCTTCAATCTAAGGTAACTCCGGAAGGGGAGGCACATCATGTTCCAGGGTTTTATGGTATTCCCAAAATACATAAACGGCCAACTAAATTTCAACTGATTCTGCCGTGCCACAGTGCCATACAAAACCCCGCAGCTAAATTCCTTTTAAAAATGCTCAAACCGATTATTAAATCGGCTACAACGGTTATCCACGGAACCAAAGACCTAGCCGTTCACCTGAGCAAATTACAATGTGCTCCTGGAAGGGAATTATTTATTGTCACCAGTGACGTTGTTGCGTTTTACCCAAACATCGACTTGACATTATGTCTTAACATGGTCATGCAACTCTATTCTGAACATTACCATGGAGCTGAATCTGCGGCAGACATCAATTGGCATTCTCCTACTGGTAGAGAAATGCTTCTGTTCTTCTGGTGCCTTGAAATTGGGAACACTACATTACTTACACAATTTGAGGGCAACTTTTACCAACAGCTACAGGGTTTAGCTATGGGTGTAGTGGATTCCCCAGACCTCGCTAACTTATACAGTTTCTGGTGTGAAGACCACCATCGCATGTTGGAAAATCCCAGTATCGCGTTCTATGGACGATACATCGATGACTGCTTAGCCATTGTCTATGCCAACTGTGCAGAAGAGGCACGACATATTGTTAACTCTGTGGTCCATATCAATAATTGCACTATGACTTGGAAAGTCGGCAAATTCCTACCCTTCCTGGACATGATGTTGTATATTGACAACGACAATAGCATCCAACATTGACTCTTCAGGAAAGCTGGCAACCATCAGGAACATATTCCATGGATTTCTCACCACCCATATGATGTTAAAAGAGAAACATTCTTAGGTGAGATGTCACGATTAGCCACGCTAAGTAGCAAATACGAACACTACTTGGAGGCACTAGATGGCCTAGTCGCTCTCTACTGCGTGTGTGGTTACCCAACTGACATAGTGATGAAGTGGCGACACAATATGCAGACCACATGATGGAATGATCGACTCCGTGTCAAAAAGAGGGAACAGGCCGATGTGCTTGTCTTAAAATCTTCCTTCAACACTACATGGAATTACTTCAATGCAAGGGAACTTGGCGAAACAGTCATGTCTTACATGAATGAATGGCTCCTTAGAGCCAATCAGAGGTTTTTCAACTCAGAATTTCCTCTGGTCCCAGCAGACTGGCCCCAGGTAATGTCTGGTAAAGGAACTGCCTTCCTCAGGACGGTAGACAGCAAGGGGCAACCCTTGTCTGTGCTGGATATCCATTGTCTTGACATAGCCAATCGTCAAATGATCGTGTCCCAAAAATGGACACTGAATCTATTTGACCTCACTTCACTTTGGAAGTGGACTGTTTTGGAAGCACTAGATGAGCGCGAAGCTTTGGGGGATGCCATCCATCCTTTACTTCTCTGGAAAGGCCTGAAAAGGACTATCCCAGCGAAATTGAAGCAATGTACCCTGTTCAACAGACCAGGGGCTATCATCAACGAGAATCCAGTAGACTTGGATTCAGATGAAGAAATGGAAGTTGATGATCCACCCCCCCGTCGCTCTCTAAGCCCTGACCGCAACCCTTTCATTGGGGCGGCGTCGAATGATGATGTTCTGTCTATGGTTCTCCAAATCGGATGGTACTGAGTGGATAGTGTGTGGGACATACCCTGCCGCTAGATGAAGCTCAGTTCTAGACATGCAGGTTTATGGACTGTGTCCTCAGCTTTGGCCGAGGGTCAGTCCTCAGGGCTCTTATATGTCACTACAATCACTGCAGGATTAGGCCTCCTTCGGGTAGCTTTAATCTGTATGTAGGGGTGAACGAACACCCACATGGAGCCAACCCCCTCTCCAGAGGGTCAACTCATGTCTTCCTTGGATGGGGCAAGTCATGCGAGTGTCTGCTGGATGCTTTATGCACCTGCGCTTCCCAGTCCTTTGGACTGTCAGCCTTGGGCCAGCATAGCTCACGGAATCGCTAGGATATCTGGACCTCCATAAACTGTGATTTGCACTGCTCCACATGTTCAGAGTCCACAGATCGTTCTTAGGCCACGAACAGCCTTTGTTGTCTGCGATGGCGGTATTTTATGCCCACCACTGCTAGTTTTGATGCTTGCACTTTGTCACGTGTATTTCGGTACACTGGCATCGTACAGGGAGCCTGTTGCAGCAGGTATGCTCTCCGGAGTGCTAAGTCGTCATTACTGTATGCGAAGATGAATGGCTTCCTTGCCAGTTAACGACACTGTTGGATTTTCTCATGCTTCTCAGCATGCTTTACCTATGAAGATGATTCATGGGGAGATGAGGCCTGTCTCCAGGTTAGTAACTCACCTCATTCCCACCATACAGTTACTGTTGCCATCCTACGGGAATGGATCCCCTTCTTCTTCAGCGAAAGTACAAAATCATGGCTCTGCCCTCTGTTTTTGTAGACATATACTGCGCTCCCTTGCGAGCAACTACCATTGTTTAAAGTTTACTATACCCTATGGTAAGTAGTACTGCCTTTGACCTGACTAAGGTGTTATACTAACCACGTTGCCTTGGTTTTCTGGGGTTAGCTGCAGTGGTGCACAGCCTTCGGCCTTCGCACTTCGTGTGGCACCTACCTATGCTAACCCCTAATTTCTCCCACGGCATTATCCTAACGTGAGTACTACTTGCTTCACCATATGTGGTCTAGTGAAGCTGACATAATATGTGAAACTAGCCTAATTTAGGGTTAATCTCCAATCTTGGAGACCGTGTTTCATAGATCCGTGATAATTAAATCTAGGAACAGGATCTGAAACCATTAAAAGTAATCTCCGCTTTATGAAACAATGGAAATTAATGTTTCACATAGATGAAATGGATCTGAAACATTGATCCGTGGTCCGCCAACCTGAAACCGTTTCAGCATTAGGACTTCGACACATTGCTACAGTAACATGTTTCATCTATTGTTATTATGTTTCAACCAGGTAAACAATTGCTCACCGCTCTTCACTATAAAAGATGGGTGAGTAAGAGTCTAAGTTTCGTGACTAAACACAGACCTGATGAGTTCTGTCAAATGAAACAGTTATGGTGTGGTGTCAAACCCCTACTGTCGTCTGTTTAGTCAACTTGTCTCTAGCACCTCCTCCTAAATCTGCAACTGGCAACCTTTGGCCACCAGAAGCTCTCTTTTTTCCAATAAAATTCTATAATGTATGCTGATAATATATATCTGACATGTATTACATTCGATTTATTTACCGCAATATTTCTAAGCATATATGTGGTGAATATATTGAAGAAAACATTGCCTGAACCCCACCTGGACCCTAACTCATTTACCAAAATACAGTAGAATCCTCTGAGAACCTTGTTTTCTCACGTTGAAATGAGGGCCTCTTCAGTATCAGTGAACATGGCACATAGATCTGCAAATTTGATCTGATTGCTTTTATAGGCCATCATCTGCCATGTCTCAGTGTCCATCCACCAAACCCGAGGGAGCACCATGGTATCATAGGCCATGGAGGAAGCCATATATTGTAGAGACTGCAGATAAGCGAAGGTTGAGTAAGTCTTTTCAGTGAACCAAGACTGTAGATTATTGCAGGCTGAGCTTTCATCAATGTTGTCGGTCTTTGCTTGGGTGCTGATCTCATGTAAAAAGGTGAGACACATACAGTATTCAAATTTTGTGATAAATGAGGTGATGTGGACCGGCCGTTTGAAAGAGCCGTCTTGATTCAGGGAAAGAAGCGCCAAGCTGGCCTTGGTAGGATCGGCAATCAACACACCTTCTTTCTTCTTCCAATTTGTCATCCATATCCATAGAAGAACTTGATGGATTGCTTGAAGGAGACTGTCATCTAACCCATCAACTTCATCTTCCTCATCCAAGAACGCCAGTGTGGTTTGAAGAGTGGCAAGATGGTGATTAGTTTCATCTGCAGATGGTGATGATGATGCCAATGATGATGCCAATGATGATGTTGATGCCAATGATGATGCCAATGCCAATGGTAATACTGTTGCCGATGCTCCTATCCATGTCTCTTTTGTACAAAGCAACATAGCAAGAAGGCGAACGATGGGTAAAGAGTATTGTTTGAGAGTGATCTCCAACTGGTGTTTATGGAAGGGGATGTTAGAGATACCTCTGGTAGATCAGGTTTTCAGTTATTTTAGAAAAGAATGCTCATTTCATTGATGAAAAAAACTCACTTTGCAGCTGGGTCTGGGGAATTCAACCGCTTCAATACAAGTTCATTCATAATGTCAATAAGAGAGACTGCTACTTCAAAGTATCTATGGATGGCGACCGACAAAGAACAATGAACTGCCTCTTCTGGATGGGAGAGAGAAATCAGGTTACATGCCTCTTCCTTGGATAGTCCAAGGCTATCCACATATGCTGGCCAGCCGGTAAACTGTAACCAGGGGCTGACGAGGCAGGGATCTCTTGGTAGATGAGGGCATGCTCAGTATGCTTCCAGTTCATCAGCTAATTCCTGCTTTAGCTGCTGTACAAGTGCTTGGGATCGGGTTTCTGGTCTTCCATCATCGACATCATTAGGAGTGACCTCCCAAAGGATTTGGAGTCTCCCCTGTCCTTGAGCTTTCAAGTGCTGGGCTCTGCACATATGCCAACTGGCAGGCAAGGAGGTGCTCTTATGGTGCTTTTGGTGATGACTCTGCAGAGAGCGTTTGTTGGCAAAGATGGAGGTGCAGCCAGGGTGAGTGTAGGCATATGCATCCCAGATGACCAGAAGGCCATGAACAGGGCTTCTGGGGCCGGATATGTTTCTAGGGAGCTCGGCAAGCCAATCCAGACCAAGATCCTGAAGGGCCTCTAGAAAGGAGCTGCCCTTGTACATGGGAAGGAGGTCAGGGTGCTTGTTTTGCAAATGTGACTGAGTCTCATCATTCTGAATGGCTTCTTGGCATATTCGACAAAGGAGGAAGTTGAATTCCCTATTGACAGATAAACAGAGTGTGTCTAGGTAAGGATGAGTGATCATGGAGTCATTCTGTCTCCTCCTTGCCATTGTCTCTTCAGACAAATTCAAAGTCACCACTGCTGAGGTGGGAGAAGAGAACGGCATGAACGGCTTGTCAGTGCATGTCTTTAGCATGCGTTCCAGGCCTGTGAGGTATGCGCGCCCTTCCTGCCGTGCAGATGATGCATATAACAGCTTACCATATAGCTGTTTTATGTCTTTTAGGACGTGCACGAGACGCGCGAGCCATTCTGCTATGGCTCTGTGGTACTTGTCTGCTTTCTCTGGTGTGAGCGAGACAGTTTTGGCTTTCAGGTTCCATCGGAAACCAATGTATGTGACCATTGTTGTGAAGGGTTGGTCTTTTGATTTCTCCCAAGGGATTCCCAACTTGTTGGATATGGCATCTATGTCTTCTAGCGTGTACGTGAAGCCTCTGTTGCATGGGGATCGTTGTGAGTCGTTGGATCGGTCCCTTAAGGGCTGCGTGTTGTTCTCGTTGAACTCTTCGAGGTTGCTGTTTGTTGTGCTGGTTCGCCTGAACCATAGTCGGCTCCCTGTTTGGTGAATCCCTCCTCCTTCCTCTACACCTGTTGCTATTGCGTTTCTTTTTGCATTGTACTGGTCTAGGTGCTCTCTCTTAATGTGGAAAAAGATGTGGTCGTCGACCCATTTGTTGAGCGGCCCGATGCCTTCATTTCTGAAAATCTCCGTTGCAGCATCCGCTATGTGTCCATATATGCCTGCTGATGGTGTCACTCTGAAGGCTAGGCACATATCTATGTATAGGTCTTCCCCAGATCCTTTCACGATTCCTGCAGGCCATTGCGATGGGTGTATAGGTATTGTGCAGTATGCCTCTGCTACGTCTCGCATTGCTGCCTTGGATCCTTCCGGTAGGCATGCTATGGTTAGGGCTACTATCAAAAAATTTCCCCATGTTGTGGGGAAATGGGTCATGTTGATTTGTGCGTTGATGGAGAGAGAGGTAAATTTGGGCAAGGGAGAGATGGGAAATGAGAAGTTCTGTATGATTTGAAATTTTCCTGGGTGTCCTTCTTTTGGGATTAGTGACAGCAGGATGTCTGGTAGGGCCCTATTAGTGATCATAGTTCTATGGTGGAGAATGGTCCTATGTATCTTTCTTTGTTTAGCTCGTTCTGTATGGACTTAGCAAAGGTGTCATGATACAGCTCAACAGAGTTCTTATTAGGGGGGGATTGTACACATGAGATAACGGGAAAATCTATTCTGAATCTGATGCATAGTCCATTCAGTATGTCTGCAAAACGTAACATTCTATCTGCTCATTGCAGCACTCTCTCCCATTCATCAGCTTTGTATGGGGTGGTTGGGAACCTGCTTCTGTGCTCTAGGGCATTGCTGAGCACCATGGGAGTTGGCGCTGCATCCTGAGCAGATGTGTAGGAAGTGGTGAGCATCGGAACAGCCATAATGGTGCTGCCACTTGCAGCAGAGTGCACGTCTGTCCTGTCGGGCGAGGAGACTGCCTCCAGATCTTTCGGTGTATGCGTCGAATTTCTGGTCCCATGTATGTGTGCTGTTGCACTGCGCGATGTTGTGTCGGTGCCTGCCCAGGCAAACTGCGCAAGCTGAGAGGGTTGCAGGAGTCTGTTGGGGGTGAAAGGAGCGGTGTTGTTTTTGGCCCCCGTCTTGCACTCTGGGAGTTGGGGACAGGGCCCACTTGCTCCTGCTGAACAAGTGTTGTGTTGTCGCATATTGCATGTGTGGCTTAGTTCAAACGTAGTGCGGTCATAGAGCCACTGCGATTAAATAATCACGGACTACCTTCAGACTGTACTACATCCTCTACCCACAACAACTATAACGACTTTCTCCACCTAGTGGGTTATTGGGCATCCTATTGGACCACTCCTCACTTTCTTGCACTAAAAGGTTATGAGCCCCAAGTGTGCTCATTAGCCCACTCACCAATCTAGGACATTCCCCATGGCTTGGCTTGATGAAGACGAAGTCTTAGAGCTTAGGCCGGACGGCAGGAATTGGTTGGCATGGCGCAAGAAAGTTGTCGGGACTATTGAGGACCATGGGCTGTGGGAATATCTCGCGGGTACAGCCACGAACGTGGACCATCAGTCCGAGACAATGGCGCAATTCATTGTCACTTCAAGTTTGCCAGACTCAATTTTAATTTCAGTTTATCATCTCAGAACGGCGCAAAAGTTCTGGGAATACCTCACACAACAGTTTGACAAGACTGTGGTAGCTACTAAAACGGCTACAGGAAAGTCTAGGGTACCTGACAAGGCAGTGCAAGTGGCTGCGCCAATGCCAAGACAGTTTGGCAGCACCTGTCAGAGGTGTGGCGAGATTGGTCACAAGGCGCGGGAATGCCGAGAGGTCAAGGGACTGGGTCATGGGACCAGTATGGTTGAGAGGGCAGGCAGTGAGGGCGAGAGGGCTGAGGATGTCAGCTGGCGAGGAGCTGGAGCCAAGAAGGCTGCTGGCATGGGCCATGACGACATGGACAGTTGGAGTGACAGTGGTGACACTGAGGTCAGCCACATGTGCGAGTCCGTCGAGGAAGCCAGCCGGGACCGTGAGGAGGTCGTGGATACTGAAGGGAAACCCCTGGCAAGTGAGCGCACTCGCATTAGAAATGGAGACGCACCGGACACTGTCAGCATGTCGCTCGAGGGGAAGCGACGCGATCGGTTGGCGACCAATGACACTGACAGCGCCGGGTTGCAGCGAGACGTTGGCAGCCCGAGCGGCAAGGACAACGGACCAGGGAACACGACAGAGGACCCTGGGGACACACCGGGTGATGACAAGCATCATCCAGATGCATCCACAGAGCCACCTGTCGCTGCTGTGAGCACGGGGGTGGCTAATGCGATCGGACAGGCCATGGAGGGCACTGCCGATGCAAGTGGCATACCGGGTGGGCCACCTGTCGCTGCTGTAAGCGCAGGGGTGGCCAGTTGGGTCCAATGGGTCGAGGCCGCGATACTGGAAGTCGGCAGTCACCCTGGTGAATTGGGCGACCGGGCAGATGAACTGCAGATGCCGATGACTGGAGGTGAAACTCCAGTCAGTGTGGTTGAGGACCAACCAGTGGGTGGGTGCACTCGCGATATAAACAGATACGCACCAGCGATACCGACAGAGTCTCCCGACTGCGCAGAGAATGTGCTACCGGACCCTTGCGACGAATCCAGGGACTGGGCCGAGATCTTGAAGGTGGAGCTGGAGGCAGAGCGTACATCGCAACGCCACACTGTGCAGATTGAGGGGGCGAGATGGTCCATGTGCCGAGCCCATGTACAATCTGCGACAGTGGGCGAGGAAGGTCGTCAGCGCACAGTGGTAGATGATGACGACGTACCAGTGGACCTGCCACAACTCCCCAAGCCGTGCAAGCCACCTGACGACACTGCAAATGGATTGGTCAGCCCCTCGAGCGTCGAGCTCAAAGGGGAGAGTGGTGACCAGCAGCCAAGTTGTGAGCTGCGACACACGAGCGGCAAGATGCTGTGCAATAGGTCAGGACGGGCATGCGAACAACTGAAGTGGCAGGCTGAGGAAGACTCACCTGCACATGTCATCGCAGACAGTGCCGAGGAGACCTCAGCGCTGTCTGACAGGCCTGTTGCCGTCACCAAGGACAACTCCAATGTTGACAACCCTGATGACACAGCTGACGACGTCATTAGTCCTCCTGACCCACACAAGGTACCTGCGCAGCAAGGAAACGAGTCCCCGAGCATTGAGCTCGAGGGAGGGTGGTCAGTACTGGCGAGCTACAACGTTGGACTTACCTGCGGCACAACACCCACTCACGGAGTGTCAAAAGGTGTTGAGGAAGCTGCAAATGGATCAGTGAGAGCCATGCAACGATGCCACAAGTCCCTGAGCGACGAGCTCAAGGGAGAGCAACTATACCCGACGAGCAGTGACGTCAGACAACCTCACGACACGATGGATGTGTCAAGGGCATTGGCCTGTGTCGAGGACATTGATGGACAGACAAAGAAGCTGCAAGTATTGTCAGTGCAGTGGTACGTCAATGCGGAATGGTCAGACTCACCTATGAGGTCTGCAGGCCTGAGACGTGCTGTATACAACCCGGGAGGTGAAGCATACCTACCTGGTGGTCATCCCAGTGACCAGGAGTGTCCAGAGGATGAAGACAACAGCGGCCGTGTCGAAACGGGCGCGCTGTGTCAGGTCACCGGGCCAAGGATCTTGCTGGGTGAGCTGGGCGAGCCAGGAGACAGCAGCAGCGATTGGAGCTGTGACAGGGATGGTGATGGCACCAATTTGGACAGGTTATCATGCTGGATGGACGGTGCAACGAGCGGCATGCACCGCGACTCGAAACGAGTCGAAATGCGACTGCTAGCTGAGGGCAAGCGGTCAGAGCGCTGGTGATGCGAAACGAAACGGTTGTATGCACCTGGACCATCCACACCACCCAACCATCAAGCCCAGCGCCCCATCGTACCGTTGAATGGACCACGCCGTTGTGGCAGGTTGAAGCCACACACTAGAAGCGTTAGTCGGGTCAGCATGATAAAACTGACTTACCCCATTATCCGGGCACACCAGGGCCATATTGGGTCGATCGGATGTGCCAGATTCATTCCACGTATGTTGAACGTGATGCAGGTGCGACGCCGAGTCGTGACTTGCGTTACTGACGGTGTTAGAGGCGATTGATGGCAATCGCACACACAGAGATGAGCGCAGGGTTTAGCTGAGCCGCGACTTCCATATTGGAACGAACGGACACAACCAAGACGCGACTTTCCTTATTTGGACACCGCTCGAACACAGGACTTTCGGGACACATCAGACGCATCAAATATCATCTTTTATATGTCTTTTCATTCGGAATGAAGCCTTTGCATTTGTTGCTGAAGAAGGTATTCATTTCATTTGGTTTTATTCTTTCCTTAGAGTACAACCACACTTCGTTTGAGGGAGAGTGTTGTTGCATATTGCATGTGCGGCTTAGTTCAAACGTAGTGCAGTCATAGAGCCACCGTGATTAAATAATCACAGACTACCTTCAGACTGTACTACATCCTCTACCCACAGGAACCATAACGACTTTCTCTGCCTACTGGGCTATTGGGCATCCTATTGGACCACTCCTCACTTTCTTGCACTAAAACGTTGTTGGTAGTGGGAGGTGCTTGGTGCTGTCTCACTCTTGGACAAGAGGGATGCATACTTGTTGCTAAGCGCAGCTAGCTTATCGCTGAGCATGCTGATAATCTCTGTCTGGTCATTCCTCGTTTGCATGAGGATGTTATCCAGCACGTCTCTGAGTATGTTTTCGTTTATGATGGACAGGTCGAAAGCGCATGGCAACATGACACAATTGTGCTACTTCCACCTTTGCTGCCCTTGGTATATCAGTAGGGCTTTTTGGTGGTTTCTATGGTATGAATTGCACCATGCGTGGTTCTCTATTGCTGACCAGAATTTGACATGCATCCATACATGTGAGGGGTCCCATCTGTGGTCATAGAAAAACGGGATAATTCGGATTGTTGCCTGGCCAAATTGTTCCAGCGATAGTTTCTCATCCTGAATGATGCTGGTCTTGTCCTTGGTGCTTATCGCTGGGACAAACATGGGTGTGCCGTCCATTGTGTGGATGAATGCTAGAGAATCATCGTCTAGTGCATATGATAGCGAAGCGTCAGCAGTGTCCAGTCCTTCATTCATAAAATACCAAAATTCGCAGAATTTGTGCTGCTGTATCTTTCTTATGGCTACCTGCGATGGGAGGATGGTCAGCTCCGACGGGACAGGCGTGTTCGGGATGGGTGCAAACTTCGCTTTGTTCTTCTTCCTCTCCTCCTTCAGTATTTGTGCCTCTTCTTCCTCTCGCTGTTGCTGTTCCTGAAGCACTTGTTCTTCGCGTTCTGCTCATGCTTGCTCTTCCTCTTGTTGCTTCCTATGCCACTCGTGTCTATCTTTATTGTTCTTGACTATCCATTGCCTGGTCAAGATGTCAACTGCCTGTGGCAGTTGGAGCCCGGCGTCTAGCAATGGTTGTTGGTCTTCTGCGAAGGCTGGGCTCGCAAAGTCTGGTTGAATGGCTGTGTGTGGGTCTTGCATGCTTGGTCAGGTGAGGTGTGCAAGAGCTTTGACATGGCTTCTTACTGTGAGCTGGAACGCTCACCGGGAGCGCAAAGTGGTGAGAAGAGAAAATGACGCCACTTCGCTTACTCATGCACAGACTAACTTCTAGGTCAGTCCCATGACCTTCCCGTCCTAGAGTCGCAGGAAGGGGATAACCCCCCCTGGAATCCTTCCCTTTTTTGGGAAACCCCTGAAAGTAGGGAATGAAATTCACAATTCACAAATTCACATTCACATTTAATAGGGGAGTTCAAAGTAGAAAACACGTGGCCCCCATTTTTGGGGGCTGATTTGAAAGTTGATCAATGTTGGCAGATTCAGATGGCCCAGCAACTTTGTCTGAGTTTTATTCCCTTGATATAAAAGTCGTCATGGTGTTCATATTCAGACACACAGATGATGATGAAGATGATGTTGATGGTTTGCAAGATGGTACACATATGGGTCATCATACGTGCATTTCTTAGTAGATCTGAATGCATATGATTCTCTGTGCTTTACAGTACATGGCTGGTAGATGGCCACAATTTCATGGCACTCAGGGTAGATCCTGGGTGCAAAGCAGCAAGGACTAACTCAGATGCTGGATCACTATTGAATTCAAGCTCTGACAACGGTATTTTTCAACTCCGACTTGCTTTGAGTGAAATTGACATGCAATTCTGAATGGCTTCTTGGCATATTTGACAAAGGAGGAAGTTGAATTTGCTATTGATGGATAAACAGAGTGTGTCTAGGTAAGGATGGGTGATTATGGAGTCATCCTGTGTCCTCCTTGCTGTCGTCTCTTCAGACAAATGCAAAGTCACTGCTGCTAAGGTGGGAGAAGAGAATGGGGAGGGAGATCTCATCATGATCTGGTTGGGAATGTCGGTATCGTCCAAGGGCATTGGAACATCTTTGTCTTCGGAGGTGATGATGAATGGGGGGGGAATGTCCCTATCAGTATAGATGCTATTGATGTCACTGGCACCACTGGTCTCCCTGTCCCAAGTGTTGGCCTGTTCAGTAGGACCAGTCTTCCCAGCAACAGTGTGATCCCAAATGTTGGAGCCCCTGGTGGCATTGGTCTCCTCAGGGGCATCAACCTCCCTAGTGGCACCGGTTGCCTGAGTGGTATTAGCATTGGCCTGCAGAGCTGTATCGGCATTGGTCACCCAGATAGCATAGGCATTGGTCGGTTGAGCAGCATTGGGAATGGTCACTGAAGTGGCATCGGAATTGGTCAGCTGAGCAGTATCGGCACTGGTCACTAGAGCAGTATTGGCATTGGTCAGCTGAGTGCTATCAGCATTGGTCACCTGGGTAGCGTTAGTCAGCTGAGTGGTATCAGCACCGGTCACGTGAATGGCATTGGCATCAGTCGGCTGAGGGGTATTGGCATCGGTCACCCAGGTAGCGTCAGTAGGCTGTGTGACATCAGCACCGGTCACATGAGTGGCATCGGTGTTGGTCACATGAGTGGCATCGGCGTTGGTCAGCTGCTCAGTATCGGCATCAGTCACCCAGGTAGTGTCAGTAGGCTGAGTGGCATTGGTGTTGGTCAGCTGCTCAGTATTGGCATCGGTCACCCAGGTAGTGTGGGTAGGAGACAGAGCAGGATGAGGTAATGAAAGGGGATGAAAATGAAAGCCAGCTGCATATTGCAAGGCCAGCTGAGTGCTGCCTCATCACAGCCTCTTGCTTCACCAATCAGGTATGGCAACATGTTTGATGAGCAACTGATTATCAATTAAAATCTTACCCTTTTTTGTAGGCCTGTGTCAACATGCTTGCATGGCCAACTAAAAAAGTCAAAATTGCCCCAAGAAATGTTTCTGGCAACAATGCCTCTACCTTGTCCAACTCTTCTAGGTCTGCCCTGTCAAAAATGCCCTCTTAAACAGTTAAAACATCTGCAACCTCTTCCAAGGTGTGCACTTTGACAACATCCACAGGACAAGTATATCATTCAAAAGATGACCTTCCATCCAAATTGCTGGTTGGTGGTAGGTGGCAGAGGGTGCTCATACCAATGTTGCTATTATAGGCAGGCAGGGTAGATGACCCTTGGTCTGTCACATGAGATACTGTTTTATATGCACTTCGCTTGATATGTAATTGACTATAACAAAGACCTAGAATCATTCAAAATGAACAAGTCCTGGCATGGGCCTGTCATATCTGTGGTGTAATATTAAATCATTCAGTACATACATGACTTGTTACTGATGAGTGTAAACAGGATTATCAATAATTGTGCAACTGGCAACATAATATCAGCTCCACCACTCTTATGATTGTCATGAGTTTTTTGCAATGCACCTCTAGTGAGTGAAAGGCCAAGGACATGGCTGATATGCTCCTTGAGAGCTGCAGCTTCCTCTATGAAGACCTTGATGCCAGCTCCCCAGCAAAGGCTTTTCACTCCATGTTTATGCTTCAACTCCTCCATAGTGCACATCTACAGTATGTAGATGGGGCAATGGATAACATCACTGTCATTTCCCCATCATTGCACAAATATTGTGATGTGATTGGTTTGTGTGGAGCTATGGTACATTCTATCCAACCTCCATTCTCATAAGCTCACCATGCATGTACTCAAGCTTGAGTGGGCACTTCATTTGGTTTCACAAGAATATATCACCCATAAGATGATCAAAGCCTTTGAGACCAAGCAGGATGTCCCAAAGATGCCTGTGAAGGTGAATGAGCACTCTGGCAAGGAGAGCCACTTTGTGTTGGCATTTTCAGATCAGAACTGGGGTAATGTGATGAGAAAGCTCACTAAAAGGGTGAAGAAACACTTAGCCAGTCATATTATGGCCATTGTCAAAATGGTGCAGAAAGCTGCATTGAGCTTGCTACCCAAGCATGAGGTGATCTCAGCTGTTGCATCCACCACAGTCACTGAGAACAATCTGTATGACAATCTGTAAGTCTATTAACTTGTATCTGATGTTTCTAACCATTGATTTTAGGATCTTCTATCCTCCTGCATTTGTCCTTAGTTTCTTTTGCACTACTGTCTCAAGTCTGCTTGGTTATCCACTTTCAAATTCCTAGTCATTTTTATCCATCCCATTCCATCCTGATACCCATTCCAGCCTACTTTCCCCTGTCCCCTTGATGCTGCTTCATTTTTCTCTCATTCAGAATGAACTGCATTTTTGGCACTCTGCTTGGTGACCTCATTCATTTACTTACTGTATGATAGCTGGCATGTTGAGACACCATACTTATTCTACCCACTTATTGACTACAATCTCACTTGTCCAAGTGCAAAGAGAGCTTATTTATGATGAACAAGTAGGCATTAGGAGTGGAACTTACTGAAAAAAGTTCTTTTCTACTTGGTATGTGCATTACTGGATTACTACTTATTATGGGTATAAGTGATTGTAAGTGGCACCCAGTAATGTGCTACAATGCTGATACAGAGCTTTGAGCTTGAGAGGAAGAGATGGATGACTGCAACCTGCAAAGCTCTGGTGAACAGAGCAAGCAAGATAGTCAGTGGAACAGACCATAGTGTGCATGATGAATGCAAGAAGACTAAGGTGACTTAAGGAGCTTTAAGCAAGAGGGAAAGAGTAATCACAAGACAAAATAGGCAATTAATAGCAGAAGCTAGAAGAAACAATCAGCACACCTCAATTGACAATGGAGACTCACATGAATGTCTCTCAGACTCTCCTATTCCACCTGAATCATCTGACAAACCTATGCAGTGAGCTGACAAGTCCCTAAGCATTGAGCTTAAGGGAGGGAGGTCAGTACCAGCAAGCAACAATGTCAGACTTACCAGCAGCACAATGCACACTCAAAGAGTGTCTAAAGGTGTTGAGGAAGCTGCAAATGAATTGGTGAGAGCTGCACAATGAGGCCACAAGTCCCTAAGCACGAAGCTCAAGGGAGGGGGATTGGACCTGGTGAGCAGTGATGTCAGACAACCTCATGACATGACAGACACGTTGAGGGCGCCAGCCTATGTTGAGGATGTTGAGAGAAAGATGAAGAAGCTGCAAAGATCATCAGAGCAGCAGCACATCAGTGCAAAATGGCCCAACTCACCTATGAGGTCTATAGACCTGAAATGTGTCATGTACAATCTGGGAGGCCAAGTGGGCACACATTGAAGTTGGGAAAGCCCATTGAGGCACCCACAGGACATGTCAGACCCATATGCCAATGAAACGAGTGTGCAACATTGAAATTCCTGGTCAGGAGGGTAACTGGGCAAGGAGGTCAAGTTGAGGAACAGTGAGCAAAGCAGATCACACAGAAACAATGCAGATAGACCCAAATACAACAGAGAAAGGTACCAGAGAGGTGGTTAAACAAGTGGCCAGTGTTGCGACTCAAAATGAGTCAAAATGAGGTCACTAGCTGCAAGCAAAGTGAGTTAGCACAGAAACCACAAATGAAAGCCAAGGAATATGCCAAGGTCACCCATTGCATCTATAAGATCCCACAAACATCCTATCAACCACCTGAACCCTTCACATTGATGTGGAAAGTTGAAACTACAATCTGAAAGGTTAGCAGAATAGGACCACCAAGTCCACTGTATAAACCATGCCAAGACTGATTTGGGTGATCCTAAATGCCCATGAGCAATCCAGACAACCTACAGATGCAGGGAGAGTGTCTTGAGGAGTGAGCTGGCAATGAGATGCAAGAGTGGATGAGTAGAGAGGCAACCACATGCTCTACAGACAAGGTCACAACTTACCATATATGGTAACTACTCAGTGCAGTGACTTAGACCAATCAGAAACCACATGGATTCATCAAAACTGATCCAGACTCACCACAACACATCCAGGATACATAGAAGGTATGAAAATTGTATATTAAAGGCTATATACTCTGTATATGCAAATGATGCTGCAATCCAAGCCAAGGAGATGAGATGTCACATCTAGGCAAGTCAAACTGCATCTGAGACAAGATTACCTGATTAGGAAGGTGTGCATGCAGACTAAACCATGACCACATGGACTTCACCAGACTACCTCATGGACTCGATAGACATCTGGATTTTAATACCAGACACCTTCTTTTGTGATAGAATCTATTAGAGGTATTTCTCCCTTTTGATTATTTAGGTTCATTCTACTAAACACCCACATCACCACTTGAGGAGGAGTGTTGGAATTTTTCAATTGGGATGTGGCAGTGTGTGTACTGCTTATGTAATCATCCCTACATCACACCTAGAATACCTTAGTTTTACCTTAGTGATCAGACACTAAGCTCTCTACATGTAATTGGTAGCACTAATACAGGGATTAGCCACTAAGCTCACTATAGAGCTGAGCACCCATTTCAAATGTAACCATAGCAAGTGCACCTTCCACTTTGATAATTGCTACAGTAATTGGGATTGCAGAAAATTCAGAGGTGGTGACATTTTGCTGTAGATGCTGATAATGTTCCCTGGTTATGGAGGCAAGTGGTGACAGCATATTTTATAGACACATAGTGAACATGATTAATTCAGAAGTTGGAAATAATAAAAGGGATATGACCAGAGTAATGGCTGAATGGAAAGCCAGCAGAAAAACAATAGTTTTCCCAATCTAGGAATATAAGAAAAGTGGACTCATAAAAGATGCTTTGCAATAACATCTATGATAAGTTTTTCTTTATCCCTTGTAGAATAAGTGGTAGAATATTTCAAAAGAAGCTGATCTATGATTTTGG
>JBBPKS010000039.1:0-29278 GCA_038089355.1 Pulveroboletus ridleyi | reverse complement strand
GTTGTGGCGCAAAGGGGTGAAGCGGACTCCCACGGGAACGTGATCTCTAGCCAATCACAAACTCCATAATTTGCGTCTAAAAACTAATACTTTCCTGATTATGGGCTGAGTTCGAAATTTGATCAAGTGACTAATCAATGGAATGATTGAGATAAGCGTTCTGGACAACGACACAAGCCGACTGGAGTGCCTGAGCCATATGGACCGGAGCGTCATTGCTGGCCTTGTTGATGGGATCCGACACGCTCCGAGCGATCTGCTAATACAATTTGCATCAACATCTCTTATCAGCCAGCTTGGTGAATATTTACAGAGCCTGGATCATGAAGACAAACTCCAAGCAATTCGAGCCTGCATGATCATATGGGTGGTAACCAAGGGCCATATCATTTCACGTAAATTCCAGCTTGAGGCGTCCCTTGCGATGCTGCATCAACGTGATTTGATCATTATTGCTGGTACTGGTAGTTGTTAAAACCAGGATCTCCAGGAGGTAACTCCAGAAGTCCGGAGTTTGAGCAGGACTTGGCTTCACTGTATGTGGTGCGCCCTTGTCACAACTCCGGGGGTGTCCTGTAATTTCAGAACGGGCGGAAGAAGTCGGATTGGTCTTGTTGCAAGCAACAAGGCCGAGGGTGGTTCAGAAGAGAGTCTTAGAAACTCAAGGGGGTCAGAGTGAGCTTGGGAGACTGTCCAAGTTGATATTCAAACTGGAGTATCTACTACAAGTGCAGGGACTTTATATATGGGAGTAGAACATAGGTCTTACTAATAGTCCGGAGTGTGGATGCTAGGTATACCGGAGCTGTGCTCCTAAGCGGGCACAGGAACGGAGGGTGAACTGGGGCAAAGCTAATGGCTATGTACTGTAAGTGAAGAATGGAGTGTAACACTAAGAACAAGGAATGCTAAATACAGAGGGTCCGGGGTGTCAGGAATGCGGGCTCATCGAGAATGCACCGGAGGTCACAGGAAAGGTGTCCGGAGTTGTCCGGAGTTAAGTCTGGAGTACTGGATTTGACGGATATGACAGTAGTGGGAAGACACTATGTCTACTGATACCCTTGCTTCTCTGTCCGAAATCAATATCAATAATGGTTTCACCACTAAAGTGCCTCCAATCAACGCAGGTAAGGTAATCTATGATACTGACAATATAACAGACATGTTATTGCACCATAGGTGCTCAAATCTGAGCAGTATGGGATTAACACAATCGTGATCAATGAAGATACGCCCAATGATGAAACGCTCTGGAAGGTGAGTGAATTAGTTTCTTGTCTAATGGTCCTAACTTGCTTGCCAGAGTATTCGAGACAGTCACTATCAACATATAATAGCGTCTCCAGAGCAACTTGGGCCATATAACGGCCATCTCCCTCACCTTGCCCAACTGCTTCATGAAAATCGGATGTTTGTTAACAAGATCGCACACATTCATATAGATGAAGCGCACAATATCCACATGGCTGGACTACCCCACTACGGTGAAGTTGCTTTTCAACCAGCGTACAGCAAGATTGGTTTACTTCGTCCCCTCCTTCCGAAAGGCCTACCTGTTCAAGTGCTATCTGCTATGCTTCCAGATCACATTCTTGCAACTGTCAAGAACCAACTCACCCTTTCACCTAACCTACTAGAAATTCGTCTCAGTATAAATCTCCCAAACATCACATTTGTAATGGTTCTGATAGTAGGGACACTCTGTAACTTTGATAATTTATCTCTTTTGATGCCAGCCGCCTTCCACCTGCCAATGACCCTACCGAAAACACTTGTCTTCCATGATTCCAAGCAAGATGTGACTGATGCGGCCGCGTTTATGGACTCGAGGCTTCCAATGTCTCTCCAAAATCAAGGCATCGTCAAACACTACCATTCTGATATGTCCCTACAGTACCTTCAGCAAATGTTTGAGGATTTCTCTAGACCCGATGGAACTTGTCGAGTTCTTCATGCGACCACAGGCACTGCGATGGTAAGGTACAGTGGGCAGGGAATTGATAAGACTAATAAGACTACTAGGGTCTTGATTTACAAGGCATCCGTATTGTCATCCAATATGGACTTTGTAAGAATATGACTGAGCTAGCGCAATGAGCTGGGCGAGCGGCACGCGATCCCAACTCCCATGGACTTTTTCTTCTGATGGTCGAGCCATTCACACTTGATCTACCACAGGACACTCTCAAGAGAGCGGATCCCGATGAGCCATACACTGTAGATTTCAAGAAAAATCCAACTAAGCAAGATCGAACGAGCGTAGCCTCAATCCAATATGCTCAATCAAAGACCTGCCTTCGTGAGTTTTTCGCGAGGTATCTTGGGGATACATCGTCACAAGGTAATGTCTGCATTGTGCACAGTACTGCCCACTCAAAACATTAGACTTTACTGGACTCTGGTGTTGTGATCATCATCATGACACCGACTTCAACCTCGCCACGTTCTTCCACGGTAATCCTTGGACCAGTGCAATGTCCTCTGCTAGCAACGGCTCCGAATCCACCTCAAAGCTGAACAAGCGTAAACGGAGTCAATTACGTCCACTGGGCGAATGACAAGAACTTTTTGACTTACTCATGGACTGGCGTGGACACACCCTGGAGCTCAATCCTTTCTTTCCAGCCTCGTGGATCCTCTCCAATGGCCATCTTGAACTCATCAGCAGGACACCAATGTCAAGAATTCCAATGTTGCAAGACCTTGTTACGCTCCTGCAAGAGACGGACGAGTGGGCCAACAAGTATGGAGGCAAGGTCTTCGAAAAAATAACTCAGTATGAGCAAAGCCTCAAGACTCACAGCAATTCTGATCCATCGCATTCCCATTCACAACCATCAAGCGCTATTCGAGTGGCAAAAAGGTCGAAGGGTATTAGATTCACTATGGTACAGACTCCCGAGAGTTTTTCCGCAGCCATGTAATGTAGCTCTCGTCCGATTCTACTCTCTACTCTGTACAATCAAATACATTTTCTGATTTGTCTGATTCCGCAAAGTTGATGGGTGGAATTTCATCTACTTCAACCTCAAACCCATTGCCGTCCATCATCATCTTTACCTTTTGATTGAACATTGTGAGGGTTGATGACCTCAGTTTCTGCTCACTGACCACCAGCATGTCAACAATTGGTCTAATGGTACCATCTCTGCACCGCTCTGGCTTGTGTTGATCAAGTTCTAATTCTCTGACTTTGTTTGCAATCTTGTCAATAGAAGCTGTCGTGTTGGGATCGAGATGAGTGATTCCATGGTAAGGTACCTTGAGACCACGTAGAACCTGTCTGCGAACGTTCTGGAGAAGGTCTACAGATGTGGAGATATCTCTGAGTCGATCCCATGATGCGTACACTCCTTTTCACACAAAAAAAGTCTATTTTATTTGTACCTGACATGCAATCAGTAGTATTTGATTATATATGAGATCTTACCTTCAGAAACTTGATTAGATGCTCAATATTCAGGTCTACCAGCATCCAGTGATCCTTGAGACCCATCATGTTCACAAGCATGCAGTCTCGCATGATGTCACTGTATGACAGAGCTGGAGAGAAAGTACATAAAGAGAAACTGTTACGCACGCAAATTTCAGAGTCCAGACATTCTTAACGTTGTAGATCCAGTGTAAAATCTTGCTTGCATAGTTGTTAGAACCTGCGCCACAGAAAATCATCATGAGAGTTCCAAGGATATCTTCAATGCGCCCGAAATCTCCATGCAATATTGCGGTTGTGAGTTCGCGAACGTACAGCAGGTCACATGTGAGTAAACGGAGATTCTGCTGGGGTATATCATCATCTTCCAGGTCTGGGAAGTTTGTGGTCTTGGTCGTGGTTTTGTGTGTAAGCATTGGTTTCCGGTGAGGCAACGAAGCATGATTTTTGATGATTTGATCAGCAATCCGGATGAGATCATCAGCAGAGGGATTTGATGAAGCGAACTCGGCCAGAGATGGGAAACCACACTCAAGTTTCCATGCATTAAGAATAACACCGTGTAAGATCTGGAAGAGTGTTGAGATGAGTGTATGGTAGTTGGGATGCTCACAACCAAGTCGCGTGCGGTCAAGAACTGCAAAGAAAAATGTCAGTGTGCCGATTTGGTGAGTAGAGCCACGATGGACGTGTAAGAGGGCCCAGATAAGGTTCATACACAAGTGAAATAACCCAAAACCGAGCTGTAGAAATTGAAGACGGGTGAAGGGGTTGACGTCCCTTGTGCACATGGCCTTGGCACCACGAATATGAGCATTGGTTGACTGATCATTGATACTCAGAACTGCACGATCGAAAAGCCACTCGGGACTCAACTTGAGCTGATTTGTGTAGATGTCGTCAACAATGGCAATATTGCCCGAGATTGAACTCTCGTCTATTGTAGAGGTTCGAAGCGGGAATTGTTTGGTGAGATGCCCGTCAGGCATTTTGTGACGATCCACGTGGATGAGACAAGGGTCATCTGGATATGGGACTCCCTCAAAGGATCTGGCAAAGTTGAACAGGATGCTGATGATGTGGACACAGAGCTGGGTATTGAATGCCCTGCATTGGTCAGATGTAGGGTGGACGTCGGTAGCGAGCATGATATCAGTGGCCCGTTGCACCTGTGCTAGCATTGGAGAGAGCTGCATGTCAATAGGGTTGGCGTTGATCTGGTACAGAATGGAAAACGTTCTGGATTGCACTTTTGCTGGTGCAGAGTCTCTCTGTTCGACGAAAATTGATGTCTTGATATTAATGTTATCCCAGCAAAGGACATGGGGATTGTAGGTGATATGAGCAGCACGCTCAAGACTTTGTGCTGCGAGCCGATGGAGCAATGCAGCGAGTGATGTAAATGATATACAAAGATCACATTTGTACAAAGCTTCGATGGTCTGACGGGATGCTCCATTTGTCCAAAGAAATAAGGTGAATGGGATCGCAAAGAAGAGCACATTCTGAGATCGCTCCTTGGCTAACTGTGTTACGATTATGTTACAAGCCTTACAAAAATCAATGCATTTCAGACACGATAATAATATGTACATATACAGTGGTACATGACTTGATCTTGTTCTTTTCCTTCGCATGTTTGGTCTGGGAAGCAGCCTGAAGAAGGCATCCAAGGGTAGGAGCCTTGTTTTCGACGAGTGGACCAATAACCCTGTCCAGATCCCATGTTAGCAGGGTATCCAGGTTGGTGTTGCTAATGGTCCACATGAGCGAAGCCTTGACGTCCTCCATCTCCTTTGCAACCACGTCTGAAATGATATCAACAGTGAGCCGCTCCACCCAGGATACGATGGCAGAGTGGCCATGCTTATCCTTGAATATACAATCAAATAGCTTGACGAGCTTTCCAGATGGGTTTACAAGGAACCTGGCCCGATGTTTGATGAATTCTGGGTTGTCTGACTGCAGAATGTAAAGAATGAGATCTAGGATTGATACCTGGCCATCATGAAGAATCTTCAATGCTGTTCTTATTCTTTCATCACAGCTGCATTGTGAACTGAGGGCAGGTTCGTCGTCAGACTCCATGGCATACAGCAGTTTCTTATCGATCACATATGAGGCCGGATGGCTGAGTTAGTTATCTAAGCAGATAACTAGCTATCTATTAGTTAGCTACATGCCGAGGCAATGCCGAAGGATTTAAAATCAAGACCTATCCAAAGATGGACAAGGCAGTCACGTTCCTGTGGGAGTCTGCTTCACCCCTTTGTGCCACAACCAGTTTTACCAGACTGTCTATCGACAGCATGCTTTGCCTCAGCATTGCCTCTTTTGGATGGGCTGGTCACCAGACTAGCTGTGTATCTACCTCCCGCAGTCTTTTCAATCAGATTTACTCAGGTGATCGATTGATCTCGCAACTAGCCTGTTATCTCACAGTAGGCACACTAGATACATCAGCAAAATGTAACATACTTTTCTAGGTCTTACACATCTTCAGGTCTTGTTCAAACTTTTTTATACACTTTCTGGAGCTGAAAAACTTTTTGAAACTTGTCCTGTGGTATTACTGAAATGAATAAAAAGACAAGTCTAAAGTACCATCTAAGTGTAGCTAGAATGCGAGAGAATGAGCATGGTGATCAATGTATTTGTTAACATAGTAAGCTCGGAAAGCATCTAGCAAGTCTGCATAATGAAAGTCCACAGGCAATGCCTGCTCACCATACACTGGAATCAAATGAGTGGGCCGAAGAACTGTATTGAGTGAGATCATTGCATGAACTCGCCATCTATGAGCACCTATTTCTGGAGCCACAATCCACATGCCTGTTGTCTCGTCTGGCCTGTTCCTGACTGGTAAAAACCATTCTACAAACACACACTCATGCGTCTTCCCCTGATGGTTAAATGAAAACAATAGTCGTACCCATGCAACCAAGAGGCCAGTGAAATCTTCCCCTTCACCATTCGCAATGAATACACAATCCATGCGAGCGGGTCCTCCATGCCAGGTTGGTGTACAGCGTATGATGTCATGTCGCATCCCACCTCTCCCCGACTGGTCACTTGGTGCGTGGTAAGTTGTGGTGGTGGAAGTATAGACCTTGATGTCCCCATTGAATGCTGGACATGCATCGAGGTTGACTTGATCCCCAGCTATTTCAGCATTCAGGTCAAGCTGGTCAAAGAGAAATCTGCACGTGCAGAGCACAAGTTCAGGATACTGAAAATGATCAGCAACATCGGCCACGGCACGAGGGAGCATTCATACTGTATATGTATAAGAAATAACAGTAATATAAAGTACTCAGCACTTACTGTGGTGGCAAGCCAGTTGGACATCATATAAGCTTCGTTCTCTAACGACGCGCACTTCCGCCATACTGATTTCTTGGTCACTGTTGTCTTCATCTTGCTCATTAGTCACCTCTTGTGCACCTCCAGGCAGGAGAGGTCCGCAAAGCATACCTCTCTCTGTGAAGTTGCGACGAGCAGCCGCAAGTTTGTCTAACCACTGGTTTGTCACCAGCATTTGACCTACCACTTCATATCGGTTTGAATGGCGCCACAGCTCTTTGATAGCCTTGATATGGAGGGACTCAGTAATTGATGAGCAGAGACCATTTGGCACACCAAACAGTTCAATGAGTGATCGATAATGGGTCATGGAGTGCTGGCGTGGCAAAGACAGATGGGCACGTACACCAACCGTAATGAAGATATCATGGCATTCATGGAAATGGCAGACTGCAATATCAATATCTTCAAGCATTGATTCATTGATAACAGGGCATCGAACAAGGTAACAGAAATCAAGGAATATGCATAGTGCGCACACCATCTGATCGGGTATGTATTCACGGATTGCTGGTAGGTAGACCTAAGTTATGGGCGTATCTCGTGGTTAGTGCAGGTCTGAAATAACATCATGCCTTACCTTCATAAGAGCTTTCGAGTCGTCCCTGGTCCATTGTTTGAATCTGCGCCCCTCCAGAAAGCAACGCAATCCAGAGAACAGAGGACTTGCTGCAATTCTATCACCACATTAATCACTGTCATCACATGTATAACATGTACTGTTACGCACCTTTGGTTGATATCTGCTAAAATTATTGCGGCTTGTTACTCACCATGAGTCTGTACGAGATAATTGTTGATCCAGGTGACCAGGTGGTCTTTGAAAGTACCCTTGATGAGTTGATGCAATAGGTTGGGCGCAATCAGTTCATGAATATCAGCGTGAGGGAAGTGGACCATGAATGGCTAAGATTACATCTGAGTTACGAGAACACAATAGCATAACAAGAGCCTCACCTCCACGTCACCAATAATCCCATAATCCTCCCAGAGTGTCTTGATGTCAAGGGTGCATCGCAGCTGCTCGGTGAGTAACTGCGCACATGGCCCTCCACCTCCATCTAGATTGTTGTGTGGGGCTGTGCACCTCAACATGGTGTCAGTGGCATTGCGATAATTAGCAAGTGGTCACTTACCTTGCGCATCAGCCTTGTATGATACATGCCAGTAGGGCCTGTTCAGGGTAATCTGCAATGTACAGCCCTAAACCGTATATTACGTAGCATAAATGTTGGTCCGCACAACGTGTGATGTGGGATTGCGTCATCGTGGGTCGTAATGGCTGGAGGATGGTCGCGAGTGATGAGTGGAAGAGTTGTTTCCGGAACCGCCGGAAGGCAGGATCATTTTGATGTGCCTGATCAGCTGTATACAATAGTTCATCAGTGTGCTCAAAAATGCCAGTGACTCAGTACATACTTTTAGGAATGGCAAGGAACGCAAGAAGAGAGACTGAGTTATGGTGTGCACGGCACATATTGTTGTGCAAATTCCCAAGTGAGATATAAAGCGGATAATACTCCATATGCCCTGTCCCAACAGAGACCGTCGTTTTATCACTGCTGAGAATGACAGGGACGAACAGTGTGCCATCAGTCAGACACAATGTTTGCCCAACCTGTGAGAAATAATACATACACATTGATTCCATGCCCACTGCCCTGACATGAGGTCACCAACCTCGCACATGCCATGTGCATCTGTCATAACCTTAGGGGCATAATCGATTCCATCTGCGAACTCAGAGTTACCAAGCTGATTCTCAAGCATGACGAGTGGATTCCGATGCCAGACATCGTATTCACTTTGCATCCAAGCTGGCAGTTCTTCCGGCATAGTACCCATGTATTTGACAGAGAACGACTGCCATGGAGCATCTCCATGTGCAATGGAATCAATGGTCTTGTACATTTCCCTGTGGGAGCAAAACAGAGGGTCATGCTGATCATACATCGTGATCAGGATAGAAACAAGCTCATTTATTTTGCTGGCTGGCATCTGAACTTTGCGGTACAGAAAATCTGCTAATTCGAACTGCACGCGAGAGTGAAATGGATCCCACTCATCCGGTGGTGGGTTGTTGTCGGACACTGAGTGCATACCACCATTGAGATTATTACCATCACTGTCACAGGGAGTGCCTATACCGCATTGAGTGTCAGTATGGAGCAGTTTCCGGTCAACATAAATTTTGCTCAAGTACCATTGATAATAAGATGATGTCGTATTTGCCTCACTCCATTTCCAGCGTGATCTGGCTCTGGTGCCATAGGGTCTTCACAATCCTGGTGGTTATCGCTGGGGTCATGTTCACCTGCATGCAGAAAGGATGCTGGTATTAGAGCAACATGTCCACGGTGAATGCGACTGTGTCGCTTAAGTCCCCCGCATGTATAGCAAGACTTTGTGCATCCGGGCAAGGAACATACGAGATACTGTGCATGGCGTGGGTGGGATGGAGGCATAGGGACCGATGGGTGGGTCACAGCAGTTTGAAGTGGAGGACGCATGTATCCGACGGAACCAAATTACAATGAAAATTTTACTGTGCACTGCCTTGACAAACTATAATGTTGTTAAATGGAATGGAGGGAGACTATAAGTGCAGTCAGGGCATGGAATGGAGAAATTTTCAAGACCTACCATTACCATCCCTCCCAGACCCTCAACTTTGTTCAAAACCCACCTCAATGTCCCAAGCCCAGCCCAGAATCACTCGCGCTGCGAACAAGACATGCCATCCCAGTCTTCCTGACAAGCCTGCACCTTGCTGCACCAGTGAGGCCGTTCGAAATGAGTGAATGGCCCACAGCCTCGCTGTTGTGGAGGCCCAGGTATGTCGTGAGAGTAACATCCAACGGGCCACTGCTATCGAAAATGAGCTGCAGACAAAGTCAGCTCAACAGCACCAGAATTTCTCTAACCCTACCTCACAAATTGTTCAATGACAGCCAAGGGCAAGGGCGGTAAGGTCACAAACTGCCCAGCAAGAGGATACCCAACAGGCTGCTAAAGGTCAGTTGCCAAAAAATAGGCAAGGCTGGAGTACTCACTACTCTGTAGGTGGTGGTGAGGATGGAAGTGAGACAGAGCCAGCCTCTGACGATCTGATTATTGCCATGGTGCCAGAGAGGCACGTGCCAGCGAAGCTGGCCCAAAGCAACGTGCTGGTGTTCAAGCCTACTAAATCGAGAAAGAAGGCCTCACGTGATGACATTGAGGCTGCCCGATTGAAGGTTGCACCTGGCCAAGAGGAACATGACAAGCTGACAAAAAGAGTAGACCATCAGTGAATGAGATGACTTGTCTAGTCAGACACTGACCGTTGGGACTTTAGACACCCAGTTGCAAATGTCAACACCGTGTCTCCGTTAGTCAGTACTGGCAACAAACAGAAGCCAACACAAATGCCAACCCTTCCTCCTGCAAAGAAGACCAAAGGATCTCAACAACTAGTGAGTGGGCTTAATGACAATTTTAGAAGCAAGAAACAGTTCCTTGCTCAACTAACACAGTGCACTGTGGACGAACCCTCTGGCAACAGCAACATACAACTTCTCACTGGATTATCCGATGACGAAGAAAACTATTGGCCCAGGAGTCAGCTATCAGTGGTGACTCATGGCAAGGTGGCTGATGGGACTCAGACGAAGGTCACTTCGCTCACGAAAATTATTCACAATGCACCTCAACAGCACCTTGCAACGAGTGGCACGATAGCCATTGCCATGGCGTCCACAGGTTCAAAGTTACGACCAACTCTCCAAGATCTCCCATGAGGTGCACAGAGGATGTTTCGGTCACTTTTTGTCCCTCTGGTGTGGCGCCTTGCAGGTACATTGGACAACCCATGGGCTATGGAAAATATGGTTGCCCTGATTCAACTAATCTGGGACAACCTGACTCAGAACTACGCCAAGTGGGGTCACGTGTTTGAGGAGGACAACATGATTTATCGACTGGTACGTGCTACTCTGGTGGTGACTCTAACCAGAACACTAACATTGCTACATGCCCCGTAGACATTACAGTGGCTCTATGAGTGGCGAGGCCATTTTGGTATTGCTGCACTCAAAGCCATCAAGGACCTTTGGGCCACCAATGATGAATTCACTATCCATAAGAATCGTGAGATTCATGTAGCACATTTGGCAGGCCATGGGCTGCTATGGGTATATGGTTGGGTCACCCAGGTTGGTGAGGACTCGTGGCAGGTGAGTGCTCCATGATGGTCAGCTGGAATTGCTGACTTGTATCTCCAGGTCAAGAATGCATTCCATGGGCCTCTGTTATTGCAAACCATCGCCTCACACTTAAAGGATATTGGTCCTGTCTCCTCTGACGAATATAGCCACCTAATCAACCATGAAGAAGCACGTGATGCGCTAGTCCTCACAATGACTGTGGTATTTTATTTTTTTCACTCAAACTCACAACGAATAAGAACTCTAACATGCTGTACTAGGTTGAACGAGCTCTCAGTCTGTGGAAGACAGGGAAGCTCGAAGTGACCAAGACAGACTGATTCTCCAAGCAAGCATGGGGCCCAAAGTCCAAACAGTATGCCAAGTCAGTGAAACACCTCAGCAACAAGAAGGTCGCTGAGATCTTAGATGCGGCTCGAGCATATGTCAAGGTCAAGCAGGGTGGCATATCCGGGGCTGTGCACGAGGAGGAGGAGGAAGATGAGCGTGCAATGATCAAGGCTTCATCAGATATCGACATCGATGCCGAGAATCAGCAGGTGGATCATGGAGTCAATGATGAGGAAGGGTTCAGACAATTTGCAGGCGGTAAGTGACATATACTCCTTGCATATTTCATATTTACCCTCAGAGAAGCTACAAATGTGGGTATTGCTGACCAGTTTGAAGGGGTGGCAATTGGTGAAGGTGACGAGCTTGAGTTTGACGAGATGGCTATTGGTGAAGGTGGTGGGCACGAGTTTGACAGGACGGCTGGTGCTGAGTGAACGGAAAATATTTATTGGCGAGGGTGAGCTCAACCTGACACTGCACTATGACTACAGATTACAGATACCCTTAAAAGAGTTCAACCTCAGCACTGTAGCCTGTTTGATAGAATTCTGATATGTTTTCCATGGTCTAGATGGCCTCCGAGCTGAGTTGGGTCTGACAGTGCTGCAATTAATCATCCCTTTGGACTGCCTTTAATTGTCTCTTGTGTGATATCTGACCTAAGTAGTGTGACTTATGCACCTTACTCAGTCCGTGATAAGATCTGACATAACTTAAGTAAGAAAAATCATCTTTTCCATCTTAAGGCCTTAGCTGGCTTGTCCAAGGTCATCAAGACAGGTGACATTTTGCTGATGTAACAGGTCAACACGGAGTTGAGCGAAGTAACAAGGTAAGTAGCTATGCAACGTTGTAGCTTCACGACATCAGTAAAAACGAAATTACACCATAGCACACAGCACAGCTACATCAACCATGTAGTACTCTGTTGTAAATGTTCCAACCAGCATTACAAAATCGACTACCATAGTCAACTCAGTCTCACACAAGATCTATGTAGGCCATCATGTTACAAGATCTTGCTACCACTACTACTCCAAATTAGCTCCAGTGTTGAGACCAGGTGAAATGGTAATAATACTGTTTAAATACAATTAGCATAGTCTCAGATTCATAATAGTGAAAGCTCACAGCCCGCCCGCCCGCCCGCCACCTTACCCAGACAGACACAGCCTCTATGTGGCCTCAGGGAGTCGCTGGTGCATTTGGTAAAGATTGAAGATATGAAAGTCAACATATCTATTGAGAAAAAATGATTTAGCGGCAGCCATGATACGACTTTGTGTCCAGAGTGGATTGATTGCACCACCCGGAAAACAAGGAACCAGATGGCAAGGCTAAACAATATTAGTGATGGGAATTACAGCAGCGTGCAGGAGCTGGTTGCGAGTGGACCGACTGACTTGAAACATCCTGATATTGCTATCAAAGCATTGGAATGGCTTGAATAGGTGAACATAGGCAAGAGGATGCAGATAACTTGAACCCCCTAGATGAGCTGGCAGCTTAAAGATAACATGGACTTCAGTGGCGCAGAGACCTGTAAATAATATTAGACAGTCTCAACATCTAGATTAGACCACATACCATGAAAACCGCCATGCTGCTGTGTAACCTCATCAACCTGTATCAGCACAGTATCAAACTGGGCCAGAGTGGGTGGCCTGCACAGTCCATTAGAACATTGAGGATGGCAATGGATCCTTGTAGAATCATCGTCAGACTGGTGTTCATTGGGTGGTAGTGGGAGCTGAATGTTGCTGAAACAATTAAAGTGATCGTTGTTGTTTGGTTGAAAGTATTGCTGTGCGAAACCTGAAGCATCTAGGAATGCTTCAAGCACTTCAATGAACCTGCAGGCCCCATGGTGTTGTGCCAAATATTGTGGTGATTTCTTGGGGAAGTGAGGGCAGTGAGAAACACGGTACTTCAGAGAAAATGGAAAAGGGTCACGTTTGGCAGGACAGTCACCTGCATGCTCACAGTTCAAGTATAGCTAAGTGGTGTATGTCACACGGTGCTCACCAGCAGCAGCATCATTGTCGTCTTCTGTAGTGACATTCTTGGCTGAATCACCACACCGCCATGCGAGGTAAGTCTTGAACCAAATGATGGCTTCTTGACATTGAAGCCACTTCGTCATCTGGACAACGTAGTCCCATCGATTGCTTGCAGCATAAGCCTTCTTGGCATAGTCTATATGTAGGTGCTCCGAGGTTTCAGTATTGAGACCGTCAAGACTGCCCAACTGCTTGATTGTCTCGATATAATGCTGTAATGAATGAAGTTTAGGGATGTTGAAGTGAGTATGACACTCAAGAGTGATGAAGACTTCTTTGTTCATGTGGAAGTCATCCAGGGCACTCTGAAGGGCAAGGAGGGTGTCGTCAATGTGGAAGTGGAATTGAGCTAGATAGATAAAATCTAGTAAGGCCCGACTTGCTTTAAGGACTTCTTGATGTCAAGTTGTACCAACAAGAGCGCTAACAAAGACATGCTGCAGTTGTTTGTGATCAGTACCATTCCACTGTTTTACCTTTGAGATTCCTTCCTTCCAGTGTCGGAGGCCCGGATGGGAGAGCATTGCCTGAAACTGAGCATCGAGGTCTTTCTTTCCCGCAATAGCCAAACACCATTGCTTTAGGTGATCCTTGAAAATACTGCCATGGAGTTGATGTAGGATGTCAGAGCAGATGCAAACAAAGATGTCAGAATGAGGAAGGTTAGTCCAGAAGGGCAAGAAAATGGCTCAAATGCCATGAGCGATGAACTTGGGTGGGAATTGACTGGTGGCCTGTGCATAGAGGGTGTGTGTTGTTTGTGCCTGTGTGCGGGGTGGGAACCGAGCATTTGCACCTCTTTGATCTGCTGGAACCAAGCACTTCGGACACTGATTCTCAGCACAGCAGGCCATGAGACACTGTTCAGGGTGGTCTCCAATGTAAGCAGCAAGAAGAGAGAAAATATGTCTTATCTGCCCATCAGCGCAAACCATCTCCACTCCCTCCTGGCCAGCAGCAACAAGTGGTTCCAGCAGCCATTTCATGCAATAATGAAAGAGACAATATCCAGCGACCGAATTGTCTTCAAACGATTTTAGCTTGGACACCAGGATGTAACCCAGCAACACTGAAGCATGTCGAGCGGGATGGCAGCGAACCGATTTGGATATGTTGCCTATGCTGAGGTAAACTGGCCATGCTGTCTTGCCCCCTTTGAAATGCAACAGCTCTGTCTTATCTGATGCCAAAATAACAGGTGCAATGATCACTCCTTCAGGTAAACGGCACTGCAATGCAAGCCACACTAAGGTAAGTCAATTCCTTGGATAGTCCTTGATACGTACTTGGCTTTCCCACCACCAATTTCCGGTCCACATCTCATCGTACCACCGAGTTTGTCCCCCACGATCTGCATATGCTTTCTCAGGTGCATAAGCAATCTCTCCATTAAATGCTGGATTCCCAATGATCTCGTGCACACAAGCTACTGGATCGCGGCACCAGAGCTCCAATTCCTCTGAATCGTCATTATCAGCCATTTCCCCACCCTCATCCATAGCTTCACCATGGACTCGTACAAGCTTGCACTTCCACTCTGGACCTGTCAGAATCCGGTCAATCTGCTTGAGGAATGTATAGTTACTCTGAAAACTTGGCTGGGTCCGCATGCGGGTCTGCCATTTGTGATGTGTAAGTGACAGTACCAAATGGATTACCTGACGCATGATTGATAGTTTTAGGAATTCCTCAGTTGCACGCTGGTTCACATTGGTGATCAACCACTCTGCCAACTCCTACTCCTCTCGATCCTCAAATGGTGAGTATATGCCTTGCCCCGAGATGTCCTGGGCCTGTTTCATCCATTCGAATAAGGTTGTTGACATGCCAATCACATTAGCGACTGATTTTTCATCAAATTCCTCAGCGTATCTTGCCCAGTGGAGGTTGGCCTCATCATCAGGTAAGTCACCATTAATCTCGTAGTCATGATTGGTCTCATCCAGTTGATTTCGAGTAGGGATAGGCTGCATTTCAATTGCAGTAAGACACTGGGGAGAGTGTGCAATATGCCACCGCATCCCACTTGAAGTGGGGAACCCTTGATCACAATATCTGCATACATGAGGCAGCCGTGCTCAGAGTCGTGTTACTTGGGGCATGGTGTCAGAGAGAGGAGCGAGGGGAACTGCATGATGGGTCAGTTTTTCTTGTGTTGCCCTCCATTACTACTTTACTGCTGTTAGTTTCTGAGCACATGCAACAATTTATGTGAGGTGCTAATGTTTACCACTCAGGTCATGCCGTCAAAAAAAAAAAAAGGGTGAAGTAGCAAGAAGAACTGAGCGAAATGAGCCATGGACCGTCCCACACCAATGAAAACCCCTGGATAAAGGGTGAGTACCGTACCCAGTTCCTGAGCACATGCAATGATTTACGTTAATTGCCAGCAGTGAATGCTTTATAGTATGGCCCCACTGACCATGGGTCAACCATCTGCCTTTCCTGGCACTCACATTAAGTTTTCTCTGCTCCAGCCCAGCTCGCCTGCTCAGCTCAATATCACTATACCGCTATGCTAACATGCCAAAAGCTGTAGAAGAGATTCTGTCCACTCAACCTACCGAGACTTCTCGTGGTCGGATTCATCGCCTAAGTGAGAAAATTCAAACATTGTTAGGTATGTCACAGGTCTTGAAATAAAAACATGCTAACATCTTTTGATAGAAGACCGTGAGCAAGAAAAGCACTTGTTAGAAAAACAAGCTCATGAAAAGGCAAGATGTACTGAGGTAAAGGCATGAAAACGTGAACAGGCCAGGAAAGCAGCAGAACAGGATCCATTGGTTCCTGCGGCCACCCAAACTACATCTAGGGAGCAGCCGTTACCACCAGATTATGTGGTAAGTCCATGTTTTGTGTTATTTCGAACAAGGGCTGACATGACATGTACTACAGTTTACCTCAAGGACCACTTTCATCAACAGTAAGCTGAGCTTTGGTAATCCTCCCATTATGCTGGTTCCACCAGTAAAACTGGTTCCATGCAAAGGAAGTGTGCCCCTAGTCCCTGTGACAGACACTTTGCATGTTGGATCCTTTGAGACCCATAGTCGCTCTGTCAATGTGAAGGTATATAGTTCCCCTGTTAGACACTACACTGACTATGTAACTCCCTAGGCTGCCCTTCCCCCATGTGTGCACATACTCACTCCGGCACAGTCTATGAAGTTAGACAAACTCAAGGCCTTTTTTTTGAACAACCATAGTGCCTCTCAGTCTATACTCAACCAGAACGTACTTACCTCAACCAACTTGGTCTATGCCACTACCAAGAAGAGGCCTTGTGAGGCAACTCCATTCCCAAATGTGCGGTGAGTTTGGTTATTTGCTTTTATTATATACAAACCTATTGTAACTATGAAAGCTCCAGTGCCATAAAGGACTACTCTTATCATGAGAGTGATGTCAGAGATGTCGAATTGGAATTAACGGATAGTGACGAACTCACTCCAGCCAAACAGGTATGGTGTAAAGTAGCGCTCAGTGACCATGATGAGAATCACGAGGGTGTCTTTGATGTGAAGTCCAATGACTCGCAGAATGACCCCTCCTCTCTGAGTCTCCAGAGCCTTGTCATATGTACCCAGAAGAGTGTGCAACCTAGAGCAAGTGATTATGATACTCCTACATGAGCGATTATTGATATGGTGATTGAGATTTACTGTGCACTTCTGCTTACAGAAAATTCCTTTCCAGACTGCAAAAAGGAATATGAATGGGCTATGAGTGCATGGACGAATGCATGTGTTCACCATGGTGTAGCTAGTTTGTTTGACATGGTGAAATCCAAATTGGTAGGTTCTTTCTTTTCATCAAATGCATACTCATGTTCTATGATAGATTATGGCACGAAGTGTTCATTTACGGTCTCAGTTCAAAACGAAAGCACATTCTATCATTGATTGGATTCGAAACAAGGGCCCAGGATGCTGAGGCCATGCAAGCCAAGAATAGAGACCTTGCCGCTACTCTCAAGACAGACCTGGCATTTACCTTTCGTGTAAGTCTCTAGCTCTCAAGCCTCAATATTATGCTTATGTTGCCAATCAAGACTTGTGGTGGATCTGTCAATGAACACACAGGATTGTACCAGAACCTTGTGATTCAGCAGGTCATCAATGAGGTACTCTTCAAGCACTGCAACAGTGATGGAATCCGGTAGCCACAATATTACAATTCATTCCCATGTGCAGGATATGCACTTGCACTCACGGCAGTAGGTGCTAGCTGTGTATATGTTACAGGTATTGACTGGATTTATAGATTGAGAGTTGTATCAATGAGTGGGTAGATGGAATGCGCACTGACATCAAATTCAAGGAGGAGACATACTCGAGGGTCTTTTCTGATCACCTGGATGCACTTGAGGGCTTTGACACATTCAGTGCCAAGTATGGGCTACTTAAAAACATTTTACAGCAAGTTTACAACGATGGATGGTAAGTGAAGGATATATCTCGGCCACATAGACTCATTTCTCCATCCAATAGTATGCATGCTGGCGGTTTCCTGTCTATGATGACAAAGAAAAAGGCCTTGCCTAACACTGCATTCATGAATGCTATATGAGAACATTTAGGCGACACTGAGGACCTGGACAAAACTGATGAGGAAAATCAGGTGCCGGATGAGGTGGAGGGAGTGGAGGTGGAGGAGAGTATTGAAGGGTCAGTGGGACATGAGAGTGATATAGACATGGATTCGGAATAGAGACTCGTGTGCAGCGTTCTGACATAATCAAGTTGTTTTAGCCAACAACTGTTTCACTGGAAAGCGTGCATACAAATTTGGAGAATATGTAGCTCTACATTGAGAATTGATTGACATGAATGTGCTGACTATGTAGTGCTACAAGGTACAATATATTATGAAACTCTTCACGTACAGAGGGGAAGACAATAGCAACTATGATACCTACATAGGCTACATAGAACTACATTGTGTTTCTCGCTTTTGCAGATGGACTCTATCACCAGCTGTCTGAGAGCTGTCATTAATAGAGAGATATGATCACTGGCAACAAAAAGGGAAATGAGTAAGTCATGTAATGGAAGCCCTGTCGAGATCTGCTTTTCGGTTTGTCGACATGAGAGTTCGTCTGACAGCATTTAATCAGGTCATCCAGACACAGGAAATGGAATATTCCCCCAACTGTTCCTTCAATCTACAAACTGAAAAGTGGGTTATGACACAGTTCCATTATGTGACTTACTGTTATATCATATATGTGAACCTAATTATTTTTCATTTTCCCTTCACTCATTCACCGGTCACGTGACCAGATCACATGACATGGCCTAGACCATGACATCACATGATGTCATAACACGTGGTCACCTCATTCATTTAATTACCATCACTATACTTCTTAGTCACAGAACTCTCCCACACCTGTGGGATATCATTTACCATAGATAGTAGTTGTTCACATCTTATCTGTAGCATAGCTTGGTCTGTGCGCATCCCCCTGCAATATATAAAGGGTGCATCCTCAGCTGGTAACCTCAGCTTTGGCCACTTGTTCCTTGGGTTAAAACCTTGGATGATAAGTGTTCTCCTCTGCTCTCATCTCTCTGTGAGGCTTTACGGCAAGCCTTTAGTTGCTTGGCTTTGGTGTTCTTGTGTCCACATAACACTTACATAGCTCATTTCCTTTTTGCTCACCATATCTCAAGTGGCTGGTGATGCGGAGCTATTGAGCTAACATTACACAGCTGCAGATTGAAGGTACTAACGATATGTGGAGCCCAGGTTACACGCATTTAAAGGGACACATGGAGTGCCTACCCATGAACGAGTCAGATACCTCACTCCAGTCTACTTCTGTAAAAAGCCACTAGCATGTCCTCAACCCAACACCTTGTGAAGCCGAAGTTGCCAACGATCCTTGCAAATCACACCCATGTCGATTTACCAGGCTATGACGTCCTCTTGCACTACACATGCTGTTCTCCCAATTGCATTATTCCCTTGCTCACGTTGTGTTTAGGAATACTCTGTTCATGTCATTCCAGCAAGGCTCGACATGGCCAAGCTTGAAGAGGCTCTCTCCAGGATGCTGCAAATATACCCATATTGTGCAGGCCAGCTTTGTTATCTGGATTGGTGCTGGTTTGTAAGTCAATCCATATGAACTAGCTAGGCTCCTATCTTACATCTCTCAGGTTGAACTTACTAATACCGGCATTCTTTTGGAAATTGAGTACAGGCTGAATAAAAGCTCTGACTCGGTCCTCAAAGATGATTGGGTCGTCCAGGATGATTTATCTCTGTTACTCTGCAGCCAGCCTCCCCCAACTGATGTTATCAATGGGAACACCCCTCTCATTCTATGGAAGCTGACATTCTTCGAAAATGATACATGTATTGGATGTTCTTGGTTCCACTTCCTTGGTACATTCCTGTTTCCAATTGTGTTCACATGGGTCTGATACTGGATGCTAGGTGATGGTACTGTGATATATCATTGCATACATACGCTCTCCCAATTTTATCAAGGCCTGGCTCAAAAATTTCCAAGTCCAACGTTCCAGAAACATTACTTCCCATCACCCTCTCACACTCTTGTGACTGAGTTTTTGCCCTACATGCCTTATCTGCATCCATCTCGCCAAATCAGCGCAGCCATGTTCATGAACGCATTGGAGAATAAGCAGTTCAGTCATGTGAGGTGGCAAATGGATGATCAAGAACTTTCAGAACTTCGCTCGGCACTCTCATCGAATGGACAGAACGGCGAACCTCTCTCAAAACTGGATTGCTTCATTGCTTATATCATCGCTGTATTGAATTGTACCAGAGAAACCTCAGTGAGAAAGATCACAAATATAGTCAGCGTGAGTCACTATGTTAACTTGGCATTGCTTGCGCTCACTTGTGTTCAGTGCTGTGATGGAACTACCTCCTGCGACGAGAATGCAGCGAGTAATCTTGTGGTGGATGTGTGTACTCCATCTCTTCTTCCGTTGAGCAAATTAATTGATTAGTGGCACTAATTCCATCAGATCAGTACCGATGTTTCTTCGGATATGGCTGGGATTGCCACTGCCTTCAGGGCTGCAGTCAAGAAAGCCTAAAAACCAGATTACATTGACAGTTATTTAATGCTGGCAGGTGACCTCAGGCTCGAGGCAGCAAGTGGTGGCAATATATCACCCTATTTTCCTGATGAAGACATGTTGCTCGTCAACTTGCTCACTGGGTAAGCTGTCAGCAAGTTCAAATGGAGCAACCTAACAATTTTGCCCCGTATTAGGCTAGATGGTTGTAGCGCACATTTTGGATACCTCAATGGCACCCGAGCCCATATGTTGAGAGCGGCCAGGCTTTTTGCGTCTTGTCTGAAGTCGAATCCAGTGAAGGGTGACGATGGTGTATGGTAGACTCGGCAGGCGATCGAGGTCTCTATTGGGGTTCCCCCTGAGGTGGAATCAGCTATGTTGGATATCCTTTCTCACAGTGTCAAACATATGGTAAGTGAGTGTGCACGACTATAGTGCATTGCTATTGTACAGTGATGAAATATTGAGCTCAAGCAGATGGGATTCAGCTGATAGATTCAAGCTGGAGCCTTTTATAGTACAGCTAATACACTTACACTGTATTACTGTCTTGCCTTGGATTACTGTTGTGAATGTATTGATTCTGTGGCTTAGTATGCTTATATAGTTGGGTGTCACTACAGATTTATTGGGATTTAGGACAGGTTTTAATTGTAAATAAAATGTCAATCCCATACTTTGAACAGAATTTAACATTTGAAATATCAGTAAATTTATAATGTACTTTATTTGGCTTAATCATCTTATAGTATTTTAAAACAATAGTAACCCAAGCCCTGCACTTTATTTGGTGGCCAGCACCAGTTCTGGTCAGTTCTGATGTAGTATCTATTTTACAGAAGTGTGACTGAAGTATACTAAGGTCATGAATTACAGTTTAATTATTGTAAACAAATCAGCATGTTCACTGAGGACCAAAAAAACCCATTGACTGGACAACTGAACCACAATCAAAGAGCAGGGCTAATAATGGAGCTACAGTGACCTCCAAAACTATTGCAATATTTGGTGAATTTTCATTGTCTAAGATATAGAGCATGACAGTGTGGGAATCATGCTTAGTCATAGTGGGACTAAATATAGTGCATGCTCTTGGCTACATGATTGCTCCCTAGGTCATGTGATTTGGCTCAGTGGTGGTGAAGATATACCAATTTCAAAACAGCAGTACCATTGCAATAGTTTTGCACATTTTGCTATTTTGAATGTATTGGTACTTGGTATAGCCTCCTTTTGCCTTGAGTACTGCCTCAACCCTTCTAGACATACTCTCAATCAACTTCTGACACTCCTCAGATGGTATTACTATTTTGAAATTGGCATATCTTCACAGCCACTGAGCCAAATCACATGACCTAGGGAGCAATCATGTAGCCAAGAGCATGCACTATATTTAGCCCCACTATGACTAAGCATGATTCCCACACTGTCATGCTCTATATCTTAGACAATGAAAAATTGCCAAATATTGCAATAGTTTTGGAGGTCACTGTACTTCTGATGAAGAGTGATTGTCTGGCTAACATGAGAATTTGTGAGGGAAGTAGTAGGCATTCATCTCTTCCTATGGCTAGAATACAAAACTTCTGTTAATAAAAATAAAAGTGCAGCTATCACAACAAAAGGGCATTTTGAGGGAAGAAAAGAATCAGAAAATGTGAAAAGAAATCCTCCTTCCCCTTCCCTTGGATTGGGAACCAAAAATCAGTAAAAACTCAGAAGGATAAACTTGGAAAGGATCCTTCCTCTTGGAATTGGGAACTGAGATTATAACACTCAGAAAATAATCTTAGATTGAAACTGAAATCATAAAACTTAGAGAAGAAATAAATTTCAGTAAAAGGCCCATTTAATATCAACTTTGGGCTAGGAGGCTGGAAAAAAAGTACAAAAATGAAGAAATAGAAATGTTTAAAAAGGAAAAGTCATTAAATTATCTAAAAAGGAAGTCATATCCAGAGTGTCCATAGGAAGAAATTGACCAGACCCTTTGGTTACTAGAAGCAGATAAATAGGTTGGTGAGTGGGCTAATGAGCACACTCAGGGCTCATAACCTTTTAGTGCAAGAAAAGGAGAAGTGGTCAATAGGATGCTCAGTAGCTCAGATGGTGGAGAAAGTTGCTTGTGTTATTGATGTAATTGTTGTAGTACAAGACACAAGTAGTCTGTAAGTAGCCTGCAATTATGTAATCATGGTAACTCTATGACTGCACTATGTTTGTGATAAGGTACACAGTGAATATGTGACAACATAGAGGAGGTTTCTCAGTGCTAGGCTCTATTATAGGGACAGTGATTGCATCACTATCACTGTCAGAGTCTGATTTATTGTCATGCCACCCACACTCCCAAGGGTGGCCATCCCTGGCCTTGGAGAAGTAATTATTGTCATTCAAGGTGGCACCCTTGAAATCAGGGATGGAATTATCATCACTCACACTCTCCAGATTGGGTAGTGAGTCTAATGCTCTCCAGTTCTGGCAATAAGTCATCATTGCTAACAATGCCAAAAATGCCATCTTCATTATCATCAACTATGGATCATCAAAGATTTCACTATAGTTCACTCTTCCTACATGGGCAGAAAGGTGGTCATAAACAGGGGATGGAGGCCAAAAATGGTCTGGGGTAGATAATACGGGTGTTGTAGGAGTGGAGGGTACAGGGGAGACAATAAATTTCTTTCTTGTTGGATTGATAAGTGTATAGTACAGACTCATGCTACCTGCTTTGACAATGAGCCGTCTTGTTAAAGAATGGAATTGAATATAATCCATAGGTGCAAATAACATCAATTTTTTGAAGATGGGAGGCAGATGCAACCATAGCAAGTGTACCTTCTGCTTTGATAATTGCTATAGTGATTGGGATTGCAGAAAATTCAGAGTTGGTGAAATCTTGCTATAGATGCTAATGATGTTCCCTGGTTGTGAAGGCAAGTGGTGACAACACATTTTGTAAACATATAGTAAACATGGTTAATTCAGAAGTTGGGAATAATAAAAGAGATATGATCAGAGCAATGGCTGAATAGAAAGCGAGCAGAAGAACAATGGTTTTCCCAATATAAGATTGTGTATAGTTCCTAGAAGTCTAGGAATATAAGAAAAGTGGACTTACAAATAGCAAGTGCATTTTCTATTTTGATAATTGCCATAGCAATTGGGATTGCAGAAAATTGAGTGGTGATATCTTGCTGTAGATGCTAATGTTGTTATACCGTATATGCTGACCTAATTATTTTTCATTTTCACTTCACTCGTTCACCGGTCACGTGACCAGATCACATGACACGGCCCAGACCATGACATCATATGACATCATAACACGTGGTCACCACACTCTTTTAACTACCGTCGCTACGCTTCCATATCACAGAACTCTCCCACACCCGTGGGATATCACTTACCATACTTAGCATTTATTCACACCTTATCTGTAGCACAGCTTGGTCTGTGCACCATCCTCTGCAATATATAAAGGGTGCGCCCTCAGCTGGTGTCCCCAGCTTTGGCCACTTGTTCCTTGGGTTAAAACCTTGGATGATAAGTGCTTTCCTTTGCTCTCATCTCTTTTGCGAGGCTTTACGGCAAGCCTTCAGTCGCTCGGCTTCGGTGTTTCGCGTTCCGCATAACAAATGTTGTGGAGGCAAGCAGTGGCAGCACATTTATAGATGCATAGTAGACATGGTTAATTCAGAAGTTGGGAATAATAAAAGGGATATGATGAGACCAATGGCTGAATGGAAAGTTAGCAAAAGAACAATGATTTTCTGAATTTAGGATTATGTATATTTCCTAGAAGTCTAGGAATATAAGAAAAGTGGACTCATAAAAGATACTTTGTAATAACATCTATAATAAGTTTTTCTTTATCCCTTGTAGAATAAGTGGTAGAATATTTCAAAAGAAGCTGATCTATAGTCATGGATATGTTAAAAGCTGTGTTATTTTCTGTATATTTTTGCATCGCTAAAAAAAAGGGATTTTTTAATTCTTTTTGAAAAAGAGTAAATGAATATTGAAGAAGTAATATGAGATCTATAAAAAAACATTAGATTTATTGAAGTTTAGAATTAGTTATTTTACCAATGCCCTGGTTAAGAACATCTTTTTGTGTGCCAATTGTGATTTTAGCCTAGAATATAAATTAATAAATACCTATATATTATTATAAATATAGATACCAGAGGTATTCCATTAATTATTTGAGAGGAATCCTAAATGTTATATATGTGTATCAATATATATATAGCAAAATCAAAGGTAAACTTACTAAGATAGATTGGGATGAAGAAAGAATCTGGATAATATTAAATATTGCATATAATATTTGAAAATAAAAACTGACTGTCTATTAAAAATGAAAGCAAATAAAACATCTGAAAATTTTAAGTAAATAAGAATCTCACCTTCTAAATATGGATTAAAAAGGTTATAAAAATATAATAGAAAAGTTATAATATAGAAAATAAACTGACATCCTATATAGATATTAATTTATTAATATACAAATTTTATAATAAGCATTGGAATATAGTACTTACTAACTAGAAATACAATGTCAAAGATAATAGAATGGTTCAATATAATCAATTAGTAGAATATAAATGTGTTATAAATTATAGAATAGCATTCTCATTTAAATCCACTTACTTTCTATCAATGGAAGAACAGCAGAAGGAATGGTAATGAGTAGTATTCTCATTTGAATCCACATCAGACCACTTACAAACTATCAATGGAAGAATAGCAGGAGGAATGGTAATAAGCAGCATTCTCATTTAAATCCACATCAGACCACTTACTTGCTATCAATGGAAGAACAGCAGGAAGAATGATGATGAGCAACATTCTCATTTTAATCCATATCAGATCACGTACTTGCTATTAATGGAAGAATAACAGGGGGATGGTGATGAGCAGCATTCTCATTTGAATCCACATCAGACCACTTACTTCCTATCAATGAAAGAATAGCAGGAGAGATAGTGATAAGTAGCATTCTCATTTAAATCCACATCAGACCACTTACTTCCTATCAATGGAAGAATAGCAGGATAGATGGTGATGAACAACATTCTCATGTAAATCCACATCAGATCACTTACTTGCTATCAATGAAGAACAGCAGAAGGGATTGTGATAAGCAGCATTCTCATTTAAATCTACATTAGATCACTTACTTCCTATCAATTAAAGAACAGCAGGAGAGATGGTGATGAGCAGCATTCTCATTTAAATCCATATTAGACCACTTACAAACTATCAATGGAAGAATAGCAGAAGAGATAGTGATAGGCAGCATCCTCATTTAAATCCACATCAGATCACTTACAAACTATCAATGACAGAACAGCAGAAGGGATGGTGATGAGCAGCATTCTCATTCAAATCCATATCAGATCACTTACTTTCTATCAATGGAAGAACAGCAGGAGGGACAGTGATGAGTAGCATTCTTATTTGAATCCACATCAGATCACTTACAAACTATCAATGGAAGAACAGCAGGAAGAATGGTGATGAGCAGCATTTTCATTTATATCTACATCATAACACTTACTTGCTATCAATGGCAGAATAGCAGGAGGGATGGTAATGAGCAGCATTTTCATTTAAATTTACATAAGACCACTTACTTGCTATCAATGGAAGAATAGCAAAAGGGATGGTGCTAAGTAACATTTTCATTTAAATCCATATCAGACCACTTACTTCCTATCAATAGAAGAACAGCAGAAAAGATGGTGATGAGCAGTATTCTCATTTAAATCCATATCAGACCACTTACTTCCTATTAATGGAAGAACAGCAAAAAAGATGGTGATGAGCAATGTTCTCATTTAAATCCACATCAAACCACTTACTTCCTATCAATGGAAAAACAGCAGAAGAAATGGTGATGAGCAGCATTCTCATTTAAATCCACATCAGACAACTTACTTGCTATTGATGGAAGAATAGCAGGAGGGATGGTGATAAGCAGCATTCTCATTTAAATCTACATTAGATCACTTACTTTCTATCAATGAAATAACAGCAGGAGAGATGGTGATGAGCAGCATTCTCATATAAATTCATATCAGATCACTTACAAACTATCAATGGAAGAACAGCAGAAGGGATAGTGATAGGCAGCATCCTCATTTAAATTCACATCAGACCACTTACAAACTATCAATGACAGAACAGCAGGAGGGATGGTGATGAGCAGCATTCTCATTTAAATCTACATCAGATCACTTACTTCCTATCAGTGGAAGAGCAGCAGGAGAGATGGTGATGAGCAGCATTCTCATTTAAATCCACATCAGACCACTTACTTTCTATCAGTGGAAGAACAGCAGGAGAGATGGTAATGAGCAGCATTCTCATTTAAATTCACATCAGACCACTTACTTGCTATCAATGGAAGAACAGCAAAAAGAATGATGATGAGCAGCATTCTCATTTAAATCCATATCAGATCACTCACTTTCTATCAGTGAAAGAATAGCAGGAGAGATGGTGATAAGTAGCATTCTCATTTAAATCCACATCAGACCACTTACTTCCTATCAATGAAAGAATAGCAGGAGGGATGGTGATGAGTAGCATTCTCATTTAAATCCATATCAGACCACTTACAAACTATCAATGGAAGAACAGCAGAAGGGATAGTGATGAACACGATTCTCATTTAAATCCACATCAGAGCACTGACTTTCTATCAATGGGAGAATAACAGAAGGAATGGTGATAAGCAGCATTCTCATTGGAATCCACATCAGACCACTTACTTCCTATCAATGAAAGAACAGTAGGAGAGATGGTGATAAGTAGCATTCTCATTTATATGCATATCAGATCACTTACTTGCTAACAATGGAAAAACAGAAGGTGATAAGCAGCATTCTCATTTAAATCCACATCAGACCACTTACAAACTATCAATGGAAAAACAGCAGAAAGGATGGTAATGAGCAGCATTCTAATTTAATTTCACATTAGACCACCTACTTTCTATCAGTGGAAGAACCACAAGAGGGATGGTGATGAGTAGCATTCATATTTAAATGCACATCAGATCTCTTACTTGCTATGAATAGCAGAACAGCAGAAGAGATGGCGATAAGTAGCATTATCATTTAAATCCATTATCAGATCACTTACAAACTATCAATGAAAGAACAGCAGAAGAGATGGTGATGAGCAGCATTCTCATTTCAATCCACATCAGACCACTTACTTGCTATCAATGGAAGAATAGCAGGATGGATGGTAATGAACAACATTCTGATTTAAATTCATATCAGATGACTTACTTGCTATCAATGAAAGAATGGCAATGAGCAGCATTCTCATTTAAATCCATATCAGATCACTTACTTGCTATCAATGAAAGAATAGCAGGAAGGATGGTGATGAACAGTATTCTCATTTAAATTCATATCAAACCACTTACTTGCTATCAATGGAAGAACACCAGGACAGATTGTGATAAGTAGCATTCTCATTTAAATCTACATTAGATCATTTACTTCCTACCAATGGCAGAACAAGAGAAGGGATAGTGATGAGCAGCATTCTCATTTAAATCCACATCAGACCACTTACTTGCTACCAATGGAAAAATAGCAGAAGTAATGGTAATGAGCACCATTTTCATTTCAATTCACATTAGATGACTTACTTGCTATCAGTAGAAGAAAAGCAGGATGGATGGTGATGAGCAGAATTCTCATTTAAATCCATATCAAATCACTTACTTGCTATCAATGGTAGAATCACAGGAAAAATGGTGATGAACAATATTCCCATTTAAATTTATATCAGACCACCTACTTGCTATCAATAGAAGAACAGCAGGAGAGATAGTGATGAGCAGCATTCTCATTTCAATCCACATTAGACCACTTACAAACTATCAAAGGAAGAATAGCAGGAGGGATGGTAATGAGCAGCATTGTCATTTAAATCAATATCAGATCATTTACAAACTATTAACGAAAGAATAGCAGGACGGATGATGATGAGCAGCATTCTTATTTAAATTCACATCAGACCACTTACTTCCTATTAGTGAAAGAATAGCAGGACGGATGGTGATAAGCAGCATTCTCATTTAAATCCACATTAGACCACTTACTTGCTATCGATGAAAGAATAGCAAAAGGGATGGTGGTGAGCAACATTCTCATTTAAATCCACATCAAGCCACTTACTCGCTATCAATTGAAGAACAGTAAAAGGAATGGTGATAAGCAGTATTCTCATTTAAATCCATATCAGACCACTTACTTGCTATCAATAAAGGAACAGCATGAGGAATGGTGATAAGCAACATTCTCATTTAAATCCACATCAGACCACTTACTTGCTATCAATGAAAGAAAAGCAGGAGGGATGTTGATGAGCAACATTCTCATTTCAATTCACATCAGACCACTTACTTGCTATCAATGAAAGAACAGTGAAAGAAATGGTAATGCATAACATTCTCATTGAAATCCATATCAGATCACTTACAAACTATCAATGGCAGAACAGCAGGATGGATGGTGATGAGCAGCATTCTCATTTAAATCCACATCCAATCACTTACAAACTATCAATGGCAGAACAGCAGGAGAGATGCCAATAAGCAGCATTCTCATTTAAATCCATGTCAGACCACTTACAAACTATTCATAGAAGAATAGCAGAAAAGATGGTGATGAGCAGCATTCTTATTTAAATCCATATCAGACCACTTACAAACTATCAAAGGAAAAATAGCAGGAGCAATGATAAATAAGCAGCATTCTCATTTGAATCCATATCAGAACACTTACT
>JBBPKS010000038.1:0-29340 GCA_038089355.1 Pulveroboletus ridleyi | reverse complement strand
TGCCCCACTGATACACTGAAAGCACCTGGGCGAGTGCGTAGGCACCCTCCTATCGTTTTTTCATCATGGAGCCGAACAAGAGATGTCAATGATCAATGCCTGTATCCGAATACGCAGTACGCACGACCAAACCGCTATAAAACCCAACTTTGTCGGGTTCTGCAACACGTAGACCAACAAGCAATTGATTGATATAGGGAAATATTTGCTGGTATGCAATGGGGTCGGCGATGCGTACTACAAAGAGAGAACTCAATTGAGCCTTTGGAAGGGGTGTCGTTGCTACCCTAGTACTGTCAGTACTGAAATTTGAGGTGAGAGAGATAGCTTCTTCGTCATCGCCGGGCAAAGGGCTCCAGGCATGATTGAAATCTGACATGAATACGGCGTGAGAAGTCAAAGAACACCCTGCATGCTTACAAGGAGTCGTCCAATTGTTGTTCGGCTTAGGCCTCGTTTGGAAACTCAAGAGTACTTTGGTAATGACAGCAACTTATACAAGTTACCGACTTATGTAATTACCCCGCTCTTTGTTGTCGTGTGTCAGTTTAGGAGTTTTAGCCTGGAAAGATTTCAACGTCAGTAGGCCCTTCGACTGTTTTTATATCTGGCTGGACCGATGGCGGACCTAGCGGCTGACCTAGATGAACTCAAGCTATTTGCAAGGACGGTTTGGGGCAACCCACAAGCTCTCGTGAAACGGCTTCCTCACCAAGATGTCGAGTTCATCGATCTCGGCGACTTTGCTGGCACCTTCAGGGACTTCACCGGGTCGATTTTAGCGAACGCCAAAATACTCATCAGAAAGGAGTATCATAGCGCACTCGAAGCACTTCACACAGACAGATATGAACCTGGAGCCTATGTTGTTGGACAGCCTGGCATAGGTGAGTCTCGGACAATGTTGGGCGTGACTTGGGACTGAGCGTAAGGCGGTTGCTTCGTACCCGCCAGGAAAAACGTATTTTCTCATTTATCTACTCGTCCACTTTCTTGGCAAGGAACAGGCTGTTGCGATGCAACCTCCTGGTGGTACGGAAGCCTATGTGCTGTTCCAGGATACTTTTACTGTCCATCCGTTGTCAACACACGCCCCGCTCCGTAAATGCAAGTTTGTGTGGGCTCTCTGTGATTCCAATGTGGATATTTCGACACCCCACCATGTTTTCAAAGGGGATCCGAGAAGAATCCGAATTGTTCAGGCGACGTCGCCCCAGGAATCACGCTATAAGCAATGGAGCAAGCAAATGCGTGCCAAGCCATATATTATGGACATCTGGACGGAGGAGGAAATGGAGAACCTCGCGTAAGTGATGCTATTTTATGCTTTGGTGGCATCTGAAGAGACATCCAGCACACTGTTGGGAAAGGATTGCAAGCGCATGATCATTCTTGCAAGGAAGTGGGGCACCGTTCCTCGAACAATACTAGATTTTATTGACGATGAGGATGAAAAAATTGAGGCGCGGTACCGTGATCGCTGCCAGACGGCCATTGAGAAATGCTCACAAATCAAGGGCGCACAGCTCGATGCTGATGGCCCCTCACAGTTCTATTTCTATCGGCCAGTGAAACTTGATACGGGGGACATTGATCGCGAGCGTCATTACATTTCCGTGCCAACACGAACCCTCCGTGATCTCCTTGGACAGGGACTTGTGGGGGAGGACAGCTCTGTCAGAATACAATTCTATCGTATTCTGAATAATGTACCAGGGACTCGTCAGGCCGCTGGTTACATCTATGAATCGTGGTTCCACCGTTTCTTCACATCCACAATAAATCCCGAAATACGATGCCAATGGGTTGAACAAGGCTTGAACCACAACACGCTCCAGCTGCCTCACACACTAAGAGGAACCTCTTCTACTATTCGGTCCGGTGAAGAATTAAAGAATCGGACGCCACCATACTATTGGATATCTCCTCGCTCCCACTTCCCTGGGATCGATAGCATCTTGGTGCTCAAGGATCAGGCGTTTGTGTTTCAAGTGACTATCGGTTGGCGCCATACATCGCCACTCGGTGGTCTACAGACGCTGGGAGAGTGGTCGCCCGAGTTGAAGAAACTGGCTTGGAAAGTAGTGTTTATCGGACCGGAGCAAGAGCCAATCCAGCAAGTCGCACACGCTTGGGCTAGTCAAGTACAGTTCCCGACGGATGACAAGATTGTACCCATTGCATGGTCTGTCGTGGACCCTGTACACCCCGGTGTCGACAGTGAGGTATGTAGATTGTTGGTTCATGGAGGGTCCTCTAACTTGCATCTCAGCTATATCGTGACGACTCAGATGAAGAAATGGGGGAAGTTGAGGGGAAGTAATTGTCAGTCAACGAACAACACTTGCTTCATATCGCGTCCTCCCTTTTTTCTCGTTGACCTCCGTTACTACAAAAATGTGATCAAATCATTGTCTTTGACCATACTAACATCGCGCCAATGCATCTGTGTACTGATCATGCAAAGCATACAGTACCACATTTCATCATGAACCTTGTCTAAATGCATGGTAGAAGCATCATCTTCCACTTCGCCTTCCAATCCTGTACAAGCGGTGGCCAGAGGCCAAGGATTAGCCGACATCCGATCATGGATGCCGTCGTCGTCGGGACACCTTTCACCACCAAACCTACTGCAACCCGTTCTTCAAACGAGGGTTTTACGAGATTGTGGGGACAGAGTACATACTCCAGAATCATGTTCCATGCTGGTGCTCACGACAGATACAAACCCTATGCTGTCGTTCATGAGACAACGTAGGGATACTGTATGTGAGTGGACAGGTTGCCATCCAGGTGAACGTAGCGTACCTGAAAAAGTAACTTGATGAGGCCATCCAGGGATACTTATCCCATTTGTCCGCTCAACGTGGAATCCCTACATCCAGTTATAAACGTCAGACCATAAGGCAATGAACTATCGAATGCAATCACAGACAACCCAGACATACGATTTGTCAAATGGAAGGATAAATAGGCACAGATGTGTAAGCCCGTCCCAGTGTTATTCGTCACTGTGTACGTCGGAACGAGCGGACAGAAGGTTGAGGGAGACGAATAAACGCACTTTGCCTATCAGCGGCAACGAGACCTGCAAAAGTCGACATCGCTGCGATGTCATGCACATAGCCAACACCACAAGGGTAATGATCATCCTTGACAAGGGATATACCAGACCGAACTTGAAGCTTGAAGTATCACTTGGAAAGGGTAGGTCAGCAACGACCGAATGCCGAGAAGCACTCACATACATAAATCAACAACAAGCAGTTGGAGAAGGAAATAGATATCGCCCTGGGGTAAGTGAGGAGGAAAGAAGGAGAAGGAACAACATATTCGACAGCTACCCACAGCTGTACAGGGTCGTTCATTCGCAAGCGTCCATAGGTCCGTCTTGAACGAGGACGAAGACACTCGTGTGATTAACCATGCAAATGTCTAACTCGGACACTTGCTCGTCGAGCTGAGCCTATCGATCCAAAGAAAGGTATAGATATTGTTGTAATGGGATTAGGATTTGGCCATTAGGACCAAACAGATGCAAGCCACATCCAGCAGAGCATGCCGACTGAGTCAGCTAACGATTGCAAGGGGAAGTACGGACAAGAAGTACAGACTTGAACACGCCCAGCTCGAATCTCTGAGCTCATCGTCTGTCGGAACCCGACTACTTTCGTCCCCGTACTTTGTTACTTCACACTCCAAACGAGTTTATACGCACCTGTCGTTCACCTCACGCGTGTACTCGGAACGGGCTGGACGCATTTCCCCATCTTGTCCCATTGGATGTCGCCCTCAACAGCAATCACTCCGGAATCTCCTCCGTAGTCATGCTCCTAAAAGGTTTCCTCTTCTAAACTCACCTGAACGTACCTTGGCTCTGAACACCCACTGCCTGGATGCCTGCCCAACAGCACCGCCCTTTCTACACTGTCATGGGCCTTGTTGCGAGGCTGGAACGCCGCCACGACTAAGCCAAATTCAAGCTGGTCAAATACGTGCAGCGGACGGGAGGGCGGGAGGGGGGACGACATGGGTGAGCATGTCTACATACATTCACCCCTACGTTCCTGCATTCCATCACTATACCCGATCCCGGGATAACCAAAAAAAAAGGAAGAGAAACAAAAACAGTAGGATCACTTCCGGCCCAACCCACTCAACTCCCAAGCCAGCTGTCGCCGCACAAACGGGAACATATTTCCTACCCACATTGCCCAATTTCGCACCGTCGTTGTGCTTATCGGCAACCACCAATACACCCAGTCCCGATGTTTCGTGGCAAAGAGGGACAACATCCCTTTGGTGAGTCCGATCACTTCGAGTGCCTGTGCCCGTCGCGTCGCCGCGAAATCCTCCAAGATCATGTCTGCTTCCGAGAGCGACTTGGTCTCCGTCGCGTGCATGTGTTTTGTGAGTGCCTCCCCCAAAAATATGGCGTCTCGTATCCCGAGATTCATACCTTGCCCACCGATGGGGGAATGAACGTGCGCTGCATCGCCGACGAGAAGGATCGCACCCCCTGGTTCGTCACCTGAACCAACCAGGCGAGTAAAGGTCGTCTCGGAAATGGCAGAGTGGTGGCGGAAACGTGATGACCAGACGACGTCCTTGACACGTATCGGCTTGGGGTTTACCAATGGATCAGACGATAGACGATATGGAGCAAACCGGTCGATGATTTTTTGCAAATATTCCTTGGAGCGCTCGAATGGGATCTCGCCCTCTTCCAATGGTACCCCAGACGCGATGCGGAACAATTTGCCACGAAGGGTCGGGTGACCGTTGGCAATGAGATGTTCGTTGTAGGTGGCAGGCAGGGGTCCAAACACGAGTGTCCCCTCAGGGGACATGGTGACCTGGGCGCCAGCACCCTCCAACGGGGCGTCGAATGTGACGTCTGCAAGGACCGTCTGCGCAAGGTGGGTAGCCTTTTCCGCCCTTTTGGCTATCGGGTCGGTGAAAGCTATACCAGCGGTTGTACGGACCTAGGACACAGCCGTATCAGCGCTGGGACATTAACATCTGACACACCGGGACCTACTACGGAGTGCGCGCCATCTGCGCCAACGACATATCTTGCGGTGATCGCTCTGCCATCCTCAAACATGACATCTGTCAGCTGGGCATTCTCCGTGTTGCGCTTCATGCCGACCACGTTGAGCGGTCGATGGACGGACACCCCATAGCTCGCCAGCTTTGCTCCGAGGAGATTTTCGGTCAAGTACTGCGGAATGTGGAGCGCGTACGGGTATCGCGTGTATTTTTTGAGATGGGCATAGTCAGGGTAGATCAAGGGACCTGAGCGTGTCCCTATGGGGATCCCTCCAATCTTTTCCCCCTGTGATGCGATATCCTCTCCGCAGCCAATCGTATCCAGGAGCTACAGGGCATTGAGAGGGCAAGCGAGAGGGACGCGAAGGCCTCTTACCTCGAGAGTGGCAGCATGCACGGTGGCAGCGCGCGATGTCCTTTCGCCCTCTGGCGCTGCATCTACGATGAGAAAGTCACGACAGCCACGGTGGAGCAGAGAGAGGGCGGTAGTGACGCCTGTTGGACCTCCCCCTACGATGAGAACGCGAGTGCTGTCAGGGAGCGCTGTCATTTGCCGTGTTCGAGTGCGCAGCGTCGTCGTCGGCTTTTATATGGGCATTACCAGATAGACGGCGAGGTTAGCGGGTTCCCATGTTACGCTAATTGCGATGCTTCCTGCCTGCCCCGCCCTTGTCGGCAAAGTGGAAAAGTCAATTCAACGTTGTCCCCGAGTCGGATCCGATGCCCCATGTGCACCCGAACGGTGTCCATCCCACTCATCGGTAGCCACAAATCGGCTCAACTTGTCTTGGGGTGTCCGTGCTCGGCTGGAGCTCCGGCCAAGCCCCGACTCATTGTAGGTCACGTTATGATGGGATGTGTTAAATGTGTGGTAAGGAATGTGAGCTGTGTTATGAGATATGAAGCCGCTTGATGATGGCACATGGGCGCTCAGCGCTCAGCAGCATGTAACTGCCTACCATCACCAGCGATGGTGCCTATCAACGTTGGTTGACCACATTGTGTACTCTGCATTTGAAACTCTGTTTCAGGCACGGGTCTGGTAAGTGACTCGAGCGTGATGCTGGGCGAATTTCCCTGAAGGTGTGGATGGCTTGTCGCTGGTAGGTGGGTCCACTGCTTTAGCCGGCGACCCGGCATTGACGCGTTCCGAACCAATGCCCGCACCATCTATCCGGAGACGACTGCTTCCCATCCATTCACGTCGTTTGCGCACCCTGGTCGCCCCATCGGACATCGCAGTGCCCCTACCGCCGATGCTGTCCTCTTCCCCGTCCGCAGATGGAAGCAGGGGGGACGTAGGAGACGCATCGTGAGCGATAAGGGGGGAATCGCCTCGTCGTTGGCCAAAAACGCGAATCCGCCGGAGAAAGAAAAAAGGTAGGCATGCCAAACACGACAGACGAGCGTAGCAGTCACATTTCCCGATCGTCGACGGCCGTTCATAGCATCTCAGAGAGAGTGAGACGGACAACGAACACGAACGCACCCGAAAACAGTCGTTGTCGATCATGTATGTTGATTTAGCTGGCGTGATGGGCGATCGTGGTAAGCTTGTTGAACTCAATCGTGGACGATCGCAATAGTGACCAAATGATGGTGAATAAATGACCGACCAAGGAAACCGCGATGCAAGGATGCCGACGCGCCCGTGTATCACGACAAGCCGTCATAACGACGGGTCCAGGGAGGACACCAAGAGCTACATTCGGTCGTTTACCTACCCGATTGTCTACCCCGCGGATGCACCAAAGATGGTTGCGCGAGCGCATACACGTCTTTTGAAAAATACGCGCAAGAGCGTTGCCTTCCCCGTCAGTACACCTGCGCATACATGCATACAAGGATATCTACGAACCGATGAACGAGCCACGAAACCTGACTTGGGCGGATGCAGGCGGCAAAAAGGGTAACTCAACTGAGCAGCTGCGTCGAATTTGTCTGGTTCGCAGAGAGCGTGTCGGCGTGTACATGGGTGTCAATGAAGGCACGTTGTACACCTGCAACGAATGGTCCCCAGTGCATGTTCCAGTTTGGTGGGGTCAAAGTTGGGTCGTAGGTGTGGGTGCCTGAATGTTTTGGATCTGTTGAAGGTCCTGTGGTAGGTACCATGCATGGATCGGTGATGACTGGAATGAGTCTCGCCAAGAGGCAAGTGACTACTGGTGAGGAGACACCGCCGGTACGACGGCCAAGCGATATAAATCGGATAGCAGCAGGTAGTCTCTCACTCCGGCAAGGTCCTGGCGCTTTCAGTAGCCTGGAAACAGACTGTTAGCTTTGGTGATTGGGAAAATAGTCTTTGATGATGTAGTAAACGAGACGTGGTGATAATCAACCGTGGGAATACTGCAAAAGAAGAAATTTGGCTGGTGTCGATGGTTGTCTTTATACCAGAACAGCTGAAGACGGGTGATTTTCCGCTCGTGATGTTCAGATGAACTCACGATCGAGACATCACTTGCGCCAGTCATCCAACGCATTCGACGATCTTGTGTCAAACTATGTGAACTCGGTGCGTTTGAGTTGTACTTGCCATGTCGCTCACGACGCACCGCGAAGCTAGCCTTTCGAGACTGCTGCGCGTTTCTGCCAAACACTGTCGCTCCCACAGATCACCTTGTCTTTGTTTCCCAGGCCTCCAATCACCTCCACCGACACCCCACAACCGTTTTACCCACCCCACCCCCATTTGATTCCGTAAACGATGTGGGGTATCAAGATTATTTCCGGACTTCAGGATCTGTGTTGTCATGACGAACTGTTCAGAAATCGCTCTCACTCGACAGAACCCTAATTCACCGCCTTGGAAGTTGAGGACCAAGGCAGTTCGCTGTCGAGCACGCTATCTCACGTCCGCCGTGACATGATCCTCCTCTCATTCCTTCCAACGCTCGTTCATACACATACAATGACAATAAAACGGACGATCTAGCCTTGCAGTAACGTGGTCACGTTTAACACTTGCATTCTCCGGGCTTGCATTGGCACCTAGCGCAAGGACAGGGTTAGACCAACTCGCAAGACGTCCCGACAACACGTACGTCGCGCCACAGTTGCAGGAAGAGCTTCCGCAGTTGTTCTGGTTTACAGGGACTGAAGTGATCTGGATGCCTGGTCATCAAAGCGTTGGATCGAGGGGACTGCAACGCACGGTGTTCATAGTGTTCGTTCTTGGTGAGGATACCTGGCAGATGCTCAGCCGACTTTATCTATCCTTCAGGTCTCTGTTTAGCATTGTTTGCAAGGCGGGTCCGAGTGGAGCTCCGGGCGGATCTCACTTCATCTGGGTCTGTCATCGCATCTGCTGTCTGTGGCGACAGGGCGTGTGTACGTACGCGTGAGGGAATACCAGGATCGCTAGCGGGGTGTTCATAGGCATATGCCACTGGGAAAACCCGGGTGATCCAAGTTCCCAGATACGTTGACTGTGAGTATCATCGTCCAGGCCTGTGCAGTTTACGCTCACTCCATAGGATCATCATTTACTCTGTAATAACCACTCACCAGCTCCTCACTCACAAATCAGTACAGTTCTAGGGTCAACAAAGACGCAAAAAAGCTGTGCGTCCGTTGGTTGTCATATATATAAATATATCCTCATTCAGGACTTGGTAATTTCATATTTATTGTCAATCAAGATCGAGCCATATCGGTGGATCAGGCCACAGCAAGTCTGGGGAGGGAAAAAGGCCCCGTGACGAGTACCTCGTGCGGTGGGTCTTTTTCGGGCTCTGACATCAAGAGCCCCTCCTCGGTGATTCATGGCGCCCTGCCCCCCAGTCTATAGGAGAGAGAAGGGCAGGCCGAGGTTCGACTTGTTCAGATGAGTCTTGTTGAGTATGGTCATTGAAGGGGACTCGAGCAACTTATCCGAGTCATCGGTCGTGAGTTTCACAACAAAGTTCCACAGCCATTCGTCCCCCCCTTTGGCATTCCTCCTCGACCTAGGAGGGAGTCCAGCACGAGCAAATCGAGCCTAGCCACACGGTGCGCCTGCTCGTGGTCCCAAAGGCTCCAAGTACGTCCGAAGAGCCTTCTTCGATCACCGCCGTGCTGCACGTTACGCCATCGACCTAGGCCAAAGTGGAAATGCAAGACACGCTCTGGCTTTCAATCCAGGGCACCTGTTGGTCCCAGACAACATCGATGGTACTGTGATCTATTTCGATGGCGTGGAGAGCGGCGAATGCCGACGCGGTGACGGGGCACAGCATTGTCTGAATACAGTTGGAGAAACCCGGTCGTCGCTTGGAAGTATTCCTGACAGACAGCGTGAACAACGTCTTGACAGATCGAGCGTGTGGCAAAGGCCGACTGTTGCCTTGTGATCACACACGGTGGCGAATGTCAGATGGGGTGGGCCACAGGCGTGGTACACGATACTCCATGCAGGACTATGTTACATCGATCATATGAACGCTATCTATCAGCTGGGCTAATGATACTTCCTCGGGAAACTGAACCATAATCAAACTATCTGTGGCCACTCGCTTGTACTCTACCGGTGATGGCCGCTCGAGCAAGAGCGCTCCAAATGACTGCCTCAGACGAACGACCAGTCGAAACGCTCGCGTGACATCGTCCAGTGCCCCTGCACCATCCGCAAGCTCCTGGCTGAGCAGCGGCCGGATCCATGGGTGGACGAGATAGAGATCTTGCATCTCAGCCAGGCTGTCAGTCGTCTGAATGTCCGTGGACCAAAGGGGGGACAATTCAGCGCGGTATACGTTGCGATTTGCTGTGGGATCTGGGCTTGACTGGGAGACTACTCTATCGAGGTGAAATGCGATGCAGGGAAGTCGCAATCGACGGGCGGTCATAGATGGCGGGTCAAGTCGGCGGAGGTGTTCGTATAGCTTCACCGCTAGTGCTGGGTCGAGCACGGATGAACGCAAGGCCGCAACTGCCTCGTCCATCTCTTCCTTTCCAATGGGCTGAGGCACATGTGGTGGCACAAGCGAGCTATAAACCGTGAGGTCGACTGGCAAGCAACTATGATAGGGACCCGAGTGCCCCGTCCAAGCAAGGATTGTGATATCACCCGAGTCTGTCAGAACATATTCCAGGAGTCGACCGACGGCACGATTGCCTTCACCGTACATGATCGGGATAGCAGCGCTGAAGAGGCCAAATAACGAGTACGCCATATCTTCTACGCGTGTGGATTGACGCCTTGAAGCAAGATAGAGAATCTCGCGCACTGTAGTGTAGCTAGGACGAAGTACAGCGTTCTTCTCCACAGATCGTCCTTTGGTTTGTGGTGCCTTCGAGATGGTCCGTGACGCCTTGAATGAAAGATAAGCCCGGTCGTAACGATGGAACGCTGATAATATTTACTGTACCTTGAACCGTTCCTCGTCCTCCTGGACGAGCCGGGAGAGTAGTTGCTTGAACAGCATCAGCATGGGTGGACAAGGGGGATGAAGTATTTACCTACCTCGTTACGGGTGAAGGACTGGAGAGCAAGCATGTTGGATGACACCACATCAGATCGGGTCCCTGATGAATTCTAGATGGATGCATACTGCTGTCAGCATTCACATTAGTGAGAGTGGTGAGTGGTATGTCCGCTGACCTGCAGGAGTTGTAGTTGGTTCGTCCTCTGCTCTGCAGCACAACCCAGATGGCAGAGGATGAGTCACATTCTTTTCGAGCCTGCTCGACAGAAGAGTTCCGATGTTAAGTGGTACGTGGTCCGTCATAGCACGAGTGGCTCGTATTCACAGACGCGGGGAAGAGTCGTGAATGAATGGGTTGCCTGCGCAAAGCGGAGAAACGGAGGTGAGGAAGAGTCGTGAATGAGTAGGTTCGCCTGCGCAGGGACCCTTTATCTGGTGAATACTCACCTAGTCCGACACGAGCAGATCGAGCCTGGACGCCAGGTGCGCGTACTCGTGGCCCCCAAGGCCTCCGGGTATGTCCAAAGAACCTTCTTCGATCACTGCTGTGGTACATATCACGCCATCGATAGGCCCTTAGGAATTTACGGACAGCTGCAAATTTGAGCGAGCTGCTCAGTTGACCTCGGGTAGATTTAGTGACTATTTCCTGTAAATCTGATAACCGTCGCGCAACTACTAAAAATTACGGACATGCTATTCCACCAGGTACGACAGGGTCCGCAAGCTTGATCGGCCCCGAAGTGGCTGGGTGTTGCGGTGTAGGAGAAAGCGTCTGTGATCCAATAATCCGCATCAGTATCTGAGTGGCCTGTATAACATAAAAGTGACCTACCATGGGCGGTAAAGTTGAAACAGGGCGCGACGGAATACTCTTGAAAGAGTACGGTTGATTACGGTAGGATCGTGCGACCAGTTGGTAGCGGCAAGGCTCGAGTGATCCTTGCTACCAGCGTGACTATGGACGAGACCATGGTCCAGGCATTGCTGAGGCCTGAGGGATCAACGGCCGCTGGACAGTGGGGCTGGCGAGAGGCTGGCGAAGGAACGCCTGGTTTACGTTGTATGCTGGAGTCCGGGTGCGCCCTGGTGTGGATGAAAGTGCTTAGTAAGCAATGCATTATCATTTCAAAGCAAAAGTGGAAAGAACTTACCCCAGCTGAGAGCATAGATGGCACAAAATGAGCCGCTTGAAGTTCGAATTTACGGGCATTTATGGACGTTTACAGAGGGGGGTAGGACCTCTCCTCAGATTTTGAGTATACAGACGGTTGGGCGACATGCACGGTTCCTTCTAAATTTGGGTGTGGCTGTCATTTTTACGGTTTCCTGACTCGGAAGTCACCCATTATCACTGTGAAGCCAGTTCTGCAGTTCTCACCCCCACTGAATATTGATTGACAGTCGGGTCATGCGGCAGTTCATCAATCTGGTCACAACATTAGGCCACTTCTTTGCTTGCTGTCATGTAAATTGACTATTTCCCGGTTTCCCCCCTCGCTAGTCTGCTTTGATGTTCCGCCGCCAGGATGCCAGTTACGTTGCTGGGCCAGACAACAACGACGACCCCAGGTCCTTCTCTCACGCGACCAGGGCACCGTGCGTGAACACGGTCGGACCCTTCCAACGCTGACCTCTCTCGTTAGGTCTTCCACACCAACATACTTCCGGCGGCTATCTCCTTCCCGACCCCCATAAACCTCAGCTGGATCGATGGCTATAGAAAGTTTCTCGAATAGATGCAGCTGGCCGCTCTACATGCTAGCCACAAATGTGCGACAATGAACACTCTGTCCTCCTTTTACATCATATGCAGACTAACACGCTTTCGGTCGTTTCACATCCGCCGTGATCACTTCTGGAATCTCACTTAGCAACCATCACTCCGTCCAGGCAGAGAAGTTCCCGACCGCTCTTGGGGTATCCTTCGACAAGCTGGCCACGGTCAGTGACGAGTTCTATTCCTCGTCCTCTATACCCTCTCTCACCACGCCCCTTGTAGGTAAATATTCGGTTGGAGGATCTCAACTGCCCAGTGACAGTACCGCAGATGGTATCAACTTTGTCGTACTCACGCAGCTCAACAACCCAAGGTTGGTTACCTTCTGAACATACTAGAATAATATACTCATTATCTTCAGTCCCTTCGCGCTCGACCTTGGAACAGTGGTTTTTGACCCTTCCTGCCAAGGTGCTTATTTGGATAGTGGTACTGGTTTAAATACCCTTCTGGTATTCTCCCTTGGGCTCACGATGGATGCTGACACCTATCATTATAGTAATCCCAGACGAGTAATAATATCACACTCGGCGGTGTTCTGGCTCCCCCAACCACAGCCTCTGACCTCGCTGCGGTCTCGCTGCTCTTCACCAACCTCAGCCAACACAGTTCACCCCTTGTAACTGGAACATCTGTAATCCAATCCGATGGAACAGCGAACTCTCGGCTCAGTCAGGGTATAGGAAGCCTCACGTTGACTGTCCCGTTCCAGTCTGCGGCACCGATCAATCCAATTCGGACCATTTATATCGGAAGTCCAGTTTCACATTTATTCCGGAGACCACACGGAATCTTCGGGTTGACATCAACACAGTTTTTGCTTCGGTGGGTAAATAGCAACCATCTTCTTTAGAGAAAACTCGCATATCGGAAGTCTAGCTTTCACCTTTGCTCCAGGGACTGCATAGAATCTTCGGGTCCACGGCAACCTGCATTTCTGCGATTCAACGTCTTGAAGGGTTCAAATGTCGCCACGCTTTCTACGGTGCGTCGAACGACGTGTCCGTTCCCCGGCATCTTACTGACTTGTTCAACACAGCCACTTGGCGCTTCTACTTCACTCGTCAGTATTTGGGACCAACGGACACCCAGGGGCAGATTGACACCACTATTTCGGACGGGTTTCTCAACATGACGAACACAGAGCATGAGCCCTTCTCTGCATTTAGCAAACACAATCCAGAGATTTGCCACCAGCCCGCGCCTGATATCATTTGAAGGCGTAGAGCTTACGGACTCGCAGACCGCCATGTTTTTTTATGGCCAGTAACTCGATCGCTTTAACATGCACAAGTATCTATCAGATCATGCTTGACTCTATTCAAATCAACCTGATTACAAGTTTGACCGGCCTCCAAGGATTGAAAGGACTCGTTACCATTAAATGCGTAGAATTTGGATGATACCCAGCAAGTCCTGCATTTTGCTATCTTTGGTTCTTGATGCAGACATGGCCCGTACATTGCGTTTATAGCATCCATCCATCGTCGACTTGTCGAATCTTCAGTTAGCGACAGACGACTTGAGTAAGCTCTTCAATATCATCGGGAAACTCACCAGTTTACATATCTAACAAGCTCTACAACTACATAGAAGCACGCCGTTATTAGTACTGCTCTGATGCCCAATCCGACGCTGAACACGGGGAACAATTCATTGGCCTCGACGTCGGATTTTGAGGTAACTTGGGTTTCCTGCCTTCGTTCATGTGCACTTACGACTTACGATCTTCAAGCAACAGCCCTCAAGGAGTGCAAACACTTAATAATCTCTTTGGTGGAAATTCAACGATGTCATAGATCTCGGGCCTGCAATTGCTGGTTTCAGCAGCAGCGCTCAGGTGGCGTCTATATTACCCGCTCTCGAGAGCTTGAATGTCGATATCATCGCGATACTACCTGGTTTGAAGTCGAGTCTGCTGTCTAGAGCTCATTGAAAAGAAGATTTCGATGAGTTCTACGTTGCTGACTTTGTCGATCATCCGTCAGTACTTCCAGCAGCATTTCGGCGATACAGTACAGGCCAAGTTACTATGGACATCGTCAATCCTCTCACGGAGAGCTTTGAGTTCATCGAGATCACTTCCTCTGTTGCTTCACATGGACTCACTCTTCGTGTCATTTGGACAACTACCAACATCCCCGCCGCCGGGAAGTTGACGACGACGACCCCTCATCTGGACCTTAACGTGAACTCTCACCCGTCGTTTACCTTATCCGTGTTCTTGCCATGCAAGCTGGCCTTGACCAGACACTCCTGGACGACATTCAATGTAACATTGGATGAATACTCCTATGTCGCAGCTACGAATGCAGATTCGACCCCAGTTGGCCGTGGGAGCAATGTCTGCGTACGGGCATTATGTACCTTGATTTCTAGTGCCGAACTAGCTCCTCAGTGGTTTCGACCTACCCTCCTTCGTCGACGCGGCTTTAAAGTAGTTGCGCTCGATGTCCAGCCACCATGCCAGCTGTATTGCAACGCACCACACACGTTTTCCTTATTTGTTGTTGTTTGCTATTACGCTGGCCCGCTGCAGTTCGGACCCACTGCCACAGGCTGGTCGCTCGTGTTATCCATTGACTTCCAACATGAGCTTCATCTTTACATGGCTTGCGCGACCTATCGTACAACGGTTTATATCGGCAGCCGTGATTAGGTGCGCAGGATGATCATTACTTGATCTTGCGTATCAAGCTCAGGACTCAATAGCATCGAAACGCTCGACGTAACGAATCTCCAAGAAACCTCACTCGGTAGGCGAGGCCCCGGCATGATCTGAATCTACAAGTACTGACTAAACTATTCGCTTAGAAGTCTATATAAAGGCCACGATTACCGATACCGGACCTTGTAAGACTGTCGGTGTGCGGAAGCAATATACACATGAACTGACGTTTCCTCAGTCGATGCCACGGTCTCCTTTAGCAAAGGTCTGATCATTTCTTGGAAGGGTCAGCCTCTCGGAACATTGCGTATGGATAATATCGATGTCAAAGTCATGGCCGATAAAGGAGGTGGATTTGAGGCCCAGACTATCTTGGACGTGGCGGACGTCAAGTTTTTCACGGAATTTAACAAGATGTTGATGGACAAAGAGTCTTTCCCATTGCAGATCTCTGGAAAAAAGCTCACCGGTGAGAATTAATTTAGTCGCGGGTGAGTGGACACTCATTCGTTTGGACAGTTCGCGCACTTGGTAGGTTTTTCGCGGCGTATGATACGAAACCTTCCTAACCTGGTGTTGCAGGCTTTCGATTTCGAGGAATTACACTCCCAATGAAGGAAACTCCTGTCAAAGGGTTCAATGGCCTGCGAAATGGTATTACGATCCACTCCTTTGACTTACCTGCTGATGAGCCCGCGGGGGGTATCCAACTGACAATCCAATCCACATTGAAAAACGTGGGTAAATGACGATCGTCAGCTATCTCTGCCATTGAATTTTGCACACCGTAGCCTTCGCAAGTCGGCATCGAATTGAACTCCATCGCTTTCAATGTTTATGCTAATGGAATCAAGATTGCCCCTTTATCATCCTCGTCGTCACCCGTCAAACTCGCGCCTCAGTCTACAATATCACTACCTCTCACAGGTCGGCTCATCCCCCAGAACACTGCTGAAGGTTTGGCTATTGTATCTGAGATTCTCAACAACTTCATCCAGGGGAAGGATAGCTCAGTTACAATCCACGGAACAAGTGAGGGCCTGGGTAATGTGAGACTGATACCATCGTTACCCTGCATGTTGCTGAGATATATCAAGGCCACATGGCTCAGTGAAGGGATGGAAACCCTCCGGATTGTGACTTCATTACCCAACCGGGGTAAATTCAATGTCATCCAGTCGATCGCCTTGGAGCAAATGGAATTCGCTTTCACGGAAGCCGCAGCATACAACCCGATGTCAAGTAGCAGCGCGACTACCATCACGTTCAGTTCCCCATTTGGTTTCCCAATTAATGTCACGTCGTTGTCCCCGAATATCACGGTTGATTTCAATGGGCAACCGCTTGCTAAGCTAGTCATTCCCGAAGCACCAAGTTGCACCGACGTACTGCACCGCATCATTACCCTGGCCTTTTCCGACGTATTTTTTGCTGTTTTCGCCGATCAACATTCCGCTTTCGACGAGTTCGTTGCTGCGAGTGCCCTGGGAAGTGTTCAAGCCCTTTCCTTGTCAGGAGTTACCAATATGACCGCCTCTACTGCCGTCGGAGTCTTGTCACTGTCGGACATTGAATTTTCTGTCGATTCTTCCATTGCTGGTCTGCAGGGTCTTGTGGCTAAACCGGCTACTGTGGCCAACCTGGATGTCACTCATGGGCATTCCGACCACCTCCTGATCACGGTCGATGCAACGTTCTACAACCCCAGGTAAGCAGTCAGGGGCTGTTCCAGTGTTCTGCATTGACATGCGTCGCCATCTAGCAATCTGACAATCGGTAATATTTTACGCATCCTTCCCTAGACAGTCATTTACTATATTTTCAGGTACGGGAGACGTTTCGTTCGTCTTGCAATTTGAGTGAGTGTGTACGACTTTGTCTCTAGAACTCGGTTAACTGTCAACCAGGGAAGAATCAATTGGGTCTGCTGTTTTGGTGAGGGCCTTAGGCTAGCGTTGATGTTGCTTGTCTTTATCCCTTTGTGCAGAGTGATATGGTCATACGGCCTGGTTCTGTTGATTACTCAACTAGTAAGGTATTCTAGAGGATAACGGCCTTGGCACTCACGGATACTGCTGCACTAGACGTGCTGTATTCTCCTCGGGGTAGCTCTCAGAGTGCTGCGGATCAGACGATATTGGGGAGCTATCTCGAAGGAATCAACACTGACGCGGTTATCACTGGGACCAGTTCTACTCCAATTGAATCCTTGCAACTTGCGCTATCAGAGATCAAATGCTCCCTTATTCCTATTCCTGTACTGCAACAGAACCTCATCAATACTGTTACCCTGGAATTCCCAACCAACATCATGCAGACGGCAGTCGCCTCTACCTCTTTCACGCTCACAAATCCCTTTACGGCAAGCATTAACCTGCTCGAAGTCACAGCTAAGGCGACATTCCACGGTTTTGTCATTGGCGAAATAAGAAACGTCGACCTATCATCCGATCCGATCCACGCAAGCGGCCACAGCACCATCACATTGCCAGCTCTGCCATTCAATTTTAGCCTAAATCCGTTGACAATCATCAACTTGATTACCATTTTGGCGCAAGAGCGTAACGTGAATCTCGGTCCTTTACCACAGCTACTCCAGCCGGTTATTGATAACCCCAACTTCCATTTCCATTCGCCTGTGCGCACCTTGGGTTGCAGTGCTGTGTTCACTGATCATTGATTCATCCTAGGTCAATGCCTTGGTCGATCCTAGTGCCCCAGCTTGGGTTAGGTAAGCAGCAGCAATATAGACGCAGCAGCTTGTTCATGTTTGTGTAGCGGGAACCAGTTTGACTTCAATGACGCTATCATGAACGCCCTAAAGGGCCTTCAGGTCGATTTGGAAATCTCCTCCTCCATGAAATTGGATGACTGTAAGCCACTTATTCGCCTGCCCCCTCAGATCTCATGTTTCATTATAGACGCAACCAGCCTGTCTTTCTCGCAGAAAGGAGTGACAGCGATAGTAAGAGTAATCACCATTCTGGATGACATCCCCTGACCTTGGTTTTGGTTTCTCCAGACTGACCATACTGCTCTGTATCTTATCGGAGCTGTCTTTGCACCAGTGGTACAAGATCTGGTGAATGGTGCTATCCTCGCTTTCTCTGAAGCCAAGATTGCGTATGCTCCCTTCCATGACTGGGTTTACAATCCCTTATCGTCCCACAGGAACATCTCGAATAATACTTTTGGCCTGTCCCTCCAAGGGTCGTTGACGAACATCGGGCCACTCGATGCGCTGATCGAATTTGTTGATCCGGCTACGTTTGTAGAACATGTTTGCTAACGAGTATACGACTAATTGCCGTCGCAGCGTACAATGGCAGGGCAACGACATTGGAACCATTTCACTTCCTCCTAGTGAGTTATGTTGCACGTGTCTCCTCTGACTTTCTTAAAACCCGATTTACAGTCTGTGCTGCAGCCAATACAGGCGCTCCGAATTACGCCGTGCTTGGGACGCTGGTCATCACCAATCAGGCGCAGTAGGTCATTCAGCAAGTACCCGTGCTCATGATGCTCACCTGTCTTTGTGCAGATTCATGTCGTTTTCCACTTACTCACCCGACAACCCAAGCTTTGAGTGGACCATTTCTACACCTACCCTTCGGGTGACCGCTCTGGGCACCATCTTTGACAATGTGTCTATGATGAAGACCATCACGTTGAAAGCCTTTGATAGCTTGCCTGGAGTGACCACCAGCGATTTTTAGCTTCTGTCCAATTGCCCAACTGGAGGTATCACGATTAGTACTGATTTGCTTATCCCGCAATGACAAACCCACTTGTCAGCTTGTTCTACTTTACACATTACCAATAAATATACCAGAGATTGAGCTATGGACAGAACATGTGCACTACAACAGGTTTTGGCCCATGCCTACTAATATTGTAAGGCTTCATTGGGAATGAGACATCACAAAAAACTGCAGAATTATGAGCCTATTGATATGGCTGAGTTTTCCTGGCAGCACATGGGGATAGTCAGTTCTAATTGGCTACTTACACCTGAGATGCAGCTGGAAAAGTACAAGTAACAAAATTTGTAATTATATATTATTCTATATATTGCACCTGGGAATGGCCCACTAAAAACATCCTTATAAAATTTGATAATAAAGACTGACTGTGGTTCAGGCATCAGAAGTGTTCCAAGAGATATGGATTATCAGATGACACTACATAAAGGCATGAATGATGAATAAGCATCAAAAAACATGTAAGTGTGAACACAATGAAATGAGAAGAAACTACAGATCCAAGGATGAGAGATCTTGGACAAGGAGAAAATGTCAATATTCAGAAGCATGAGTTAAGAAGATAAAGGCAAGCAAAAGAAAGAGAACAAGATAAAGGAAATGTAACACAACCATTACACACATAATAGCTTCATATGGTACTTGGCTAATTTGTTGACTCAGGCAAGTTATCAAAGGCCGTCAACATAATGGTTTTTATCATAGACACGTTGTCAAAGATGGTGCCCAGAGCGGTCACCCGAAGAGTAGATGTAGAAATGGTCCACTCAAAGCTTGGGTTATCAGATGAGTAAGTGGAAAACGACATGAATCTGCACAAATAAAGTTGAGCATCATGAACGCGAGTACTTGCAGAACGACCTACTGCGCCTGATTGGTGATGACCAGTGTCCCAACCATGGCATAATTCGGAGCATCTATATTGGCTGCAGCACAGACTGTAAATCGGGTTTTAATAAAGTCAGAGGAGACACGTGCAACATAACTCACTAGGAGGAAGTGAAATGGTTCCAATGTCGTTGCCCTGCCACTGCACACTGCGATGGCAATTAGTCGTATACTCGCTAGCAAACATGTTCTACAAACATAGCCGGATCAACAAATTCGATCAGCGCATCGAGTGGCCCAATGTTCGTCAACGACCCCTGGAGGGACAGGCTGAAAGTATTATTCGAGATGTTCCTGTGGGACGATAAGGGATTATAAACCCAGTCATGGAAGGGACCATACGCGATCTTGGCTTCAGAGAAAGCGAGAATAGCATCATTCACCAGATCTTGTACTACTGGCGCAAAGATGGCTCCGATAAGATATAGAGCAGTGTCATCAGTCTGGAAAAAATCAAGGTTAGTGGATGTTGTCCAGAATGGCAATTACTCATACTATGACTGCCACTCCTTTCTGCGAGAAAGACAGGCTGATTGTGTCTGTAATGAAACATGAGAATCCGAAGGGTCAAGTGAATAAGCAACTTAACACTCATCCAGTTTTAGCGAGGAGACGATTGTCAAATCGACCTGAAGGCCCCGGAGGGCATTCAGGATAGCACCATCGAAGTCGAACTGGCTCCCGCTACGGCAAGAATGAGCAATCCGCAGTGTCTACATAATTGCCACTTACCTAACACAAGCTGGGGCACCAGTATCGACCGAAGTATTGATCTGGGATGATCAGTAAACACCAAAGGACACAGCACCACAAACCGAGTTGCGCACAGGCAGATGGAAATTAGGGTTATCAATAACCAGTTGGAATAACTGCGGTAAAGGACCGAGATCCACATTATGCTCTTGTGCCGAAATGGCAATCAACCCGATGATTGTCAATGGATCTAGGTTGAAATTGAATGGGAGAGCTTGCGATGTGATGTTGCTGTGACCGCTTGCATAGATCGGACTCGAGGATAGATCGACGTTATTGACGATACCAACAGTCAAATTCTGGAATGTCGCCATAGCCGTGACCTTGAGCAGGTTAATGCTTGCTGTAAAGGGATTTGTGAGGGCGAAAGAGGTAGAGGCGACTCCTGTCTGCACAATGTCAGTTGGAAATTCCAGGGTCGTAGTGCTGACGAGGTTCTGTTGCAACGCAGGAACAGTGACAGGAAGTTTGATCTCTGATAGCGCAAGTTGCAAGGACTCAATCGGAGTAGAACTGGTGGTCCCCAGGATAACTGTGTCGGCGTCGATTCCATTGAGATAGTTCTCCAACATCGTCTGACCTGCAGTAGTCTGAGAACTACCCAGAGGAGAATATAACACGTCTAGCGTAGCAGCATCCATGAGTCCCAAGGTCACTGTCCTCTAGAATACCTTACCAGTTGGGTAATTAATAGATCCCGGCTGTATGACCATGTCACTCTGCACAAAGGGATGAAGACAACTGACATCAACACTAGCCTAAAACGCTCACCAGATCGGCAGACCCGATCAATTCCTCTCTGGTTGACAGTTAGCCAAGTTCCAGAGACAGGAAGGCAGATGCACCCACTCAAATTGCAGGACGAACGAAAGGTCTCCAGTACCTAAAAAACATAGTAAATAACTTTTTAGGGAAGGACGCGTAAAATGTACCGATTGTCAGATTGCTAGATGACGACACATGTCAATGCAGAACACCGACGGCCCCTAACTGCTCACCTGGGGTTGTAGAGCGTTGTATCGACCGTAATCAGGAGGTAGTCGGAATACCCATGTTTGACATCTAGATTGGCCACAGTAGCCGGTTTAGCCACAAGACCCTGCAGACCGGCAATAGAAGAATCGACAGAAAATTCAATGTCTGACAGCAGCAACACTCCAACAGCCGTGGAGGCGGCCACATTAGCAACTCCCGACAAGGCAAGGGCTTGGACATTTCCTAGGGTAGTCGCCGCAACGAACTTGTCGAAAACGGAATGTTGATCCGCGAAAACAGTAAAAGGTACGTCCGAAAAGGTTAGGGTAATGATGCGGTGCAGTACGTCGGTGCAACTTGGTGCTTCGGGAATGACTAGCTCAGCAAGCGATTGCCCATTGAAACCAACCGTGATATTCGGGGACAGCGACGTGACATTAATTGGGAAACCAAATGGAGAACTGAACGTGATGGTAGTCGCACTGCTACTTGACACCGGACCGTATGCTGTGGTTTCCGTGAAAAGCAACTCCATTTGCTCCAAGGCGATCGACTGGATAATATCGAGTTTGCCCTGGTTGGGTAATAAAGCTACAACCTGGAGGAATTGTATCCCCTGATTGAGCCATGTGACCTTGATACACCTCAGTATCATGCGGGGCAACAATCGCATCAGCCTTACATCACCTGGGCCAGCACTTGCTCCCTGGACTGTAATTTGGCTATCCTTTCCCTGGATGAAGTTGTTGAAAATCGCGGATACAGCAGTCAAACCTTGAGCAGTGTTCTGCGGGATAAGCCGACCAGTGAGAGGTAGCGATGATGCGGATTGGGGGGCCAATGTAACGGACGACAAAGATGATACAGAGGCGATGTCAATTCCGCCAGCGTAGGCATTGACACCGATGGAGCTCAACTCGATGCCGACTTGCGAAGGCTACAGTGTGCAAAATTTAGTGGAAGAGATAACTGACGATCGTCTTTTACTCACGTTTGTCACCGTGGATTGGACTGTCAGTTGGATACCGCCTGCGGGGTCATCCGCAGGTAAGTCAAATGAGTTGATCGTAACACCATTCTGCAGTCCATTGAACCCTTTGAGAGTGACCACCTTGGATGGGAGTGTGATCCCTGGAATCCGAATGCCTGCAACACCAGGTTAGGATTTCTTATTATGTACCTCGGAAGACATACCAAGTGCGTTAACTAGCCAAATGAGTGAGCACCCATTCATCCGCGACTAAACTGACTCTCACCAGTGAGATTTTCTCCCGAGATTTCCCATTGGAACGACTCCTTGTTGATCAACACCTCGGTGAAGTTCGCGAGTAAGTTAACGTCCGCCACTTCAAAGGAGGTCTGGATATTGATTAAAGCCCCCACGTCGGCCCTGACATTGATATCGTCCATATGCAACGTTCCGAGAGCCTGACCATTCCAAGAAACGACCAGACCATTGCCAAAGGAGATCAAGGCGTCGACTGAGGAAGTGTCAGTACACGCACATATTGCTTCTGCATGCATTGACAATCTTACAAGGTCCTGCATTAGTAATCCTACCATTTACTTGAGTCCCTAAGTGAATAGTTTAACCAGTAGATTCAGATTATGCCAAAGCTTTGATTACCGAAAGACGTTTCCTGGAGATCCGTTATGATGACGGTATCGACACTATTGAGCCCTGAGCTTGATATGAAAGCTCAAGCCACAACCATTATGCGCACCTAATCACGGATGCCGACATCAATTTTTCTACGATAGGTTGTGCCAACACAGGCAAGACGAGGTTCAGAGTACTGTCGGTTGCGATTGGGATGCCAAGTTGAGTGTAATTCAGAGATGTCATATATTCGCCTGAATGCAAGGATCATGAATCTTGGAATGGTGACAAGAACGGTAACATACCGATCGTAAGTTTCGCAGATAGCTGGACATCGGGGCACAACTGCTTAAAAGCCGTGTCAACGAAGGTAGGTAGGTCGAAACCACTGAGGAACTCGTTCAGTACCAGAAGTCAAGCTATGTAGCGCCCGTACGTATAGATGTTGTTCCTACGGCCAACTGGGGTCGAATTTGCGTTCGTAGCCATGATATAGGAGTATCCACCCAACGCTACAATGCCATCCAGGGGCGCCGGGTCAAGGCCAGCTTGCACAGCAAGAACACGGGTAAGGGTAAACAACGTCGAAGGATCAGAGTTTATGTTGAGGTCCAGAGGAGGGGTCGTTGTCGTCGACTTTCCAGCAGCAGAGATGTTGGTAGCTGTCTGAATGGTACCGAGAGCGAGTCCGTGCGAAGTAACGGAGGAAGTGATCCCGGTGATCTCAAAGTTTGCTGTGAAGGGATTGACGAAGTCCACAGTAACTTGGCCAATATTGTTCTGCCGAAAGGTTGTTGGAAGTACTAACGGATAATCAAAGATTAGCAATATAGAATTCATCGAAACCTACTTTCCAATGAGCCATTAGATAGCAGCCTCGACTTCAAACCAGGGAGGATCGCGGTGATATTCAAGCTCTCGAGAGCGGGTAACAAGGATGCCACCTGAGTACTGTTGTTGAAGCCAGTAATTGCAAGCTCGACATCTTACGACATCGTTGAGTTCGAAGCCAATGGTGTGGAGAAATTACGTACCAGTGCCGCCAACGAAATCGTTGAGTGTTTGCATTCCTTCAGGACTACTGTTTGGCTAAAAACCATATTAGTGCACGCAAACGAAAGCAAGGAACCCAGGTTACCTCAAAATCCGACGTCGAAATCAATGAATTGTTCCCCATGTTCAGCGTCAGATTGGGTATAAGAGCAGTACCAATAACGGCACTGCCTCTACGTAGTTGAAGGACTGATTAGATACATAAATCCGTGAGTCTTACGATGACATCAAGAAGAGCTTACTCAAATCACCCGTGGCTAACTGAAGGTTCGATGGGTTGACGATAGATACTATAATGAGAAATGAATACGATGTGCGGGTCACGACTGTATTACGGACCAACGATGGTAAGATTCAGGGCTTGCTGGGTGCCACCCAACAAGTCTACAGATTCAATGGTAGTGGATCCTTTCAATCCTTGCAGACCGGCCAAACTCGTAGTCACGTTGACTTGGATGGGGTCAAGCGTGATCTGACCAATACTTGTACTTGCTAAGGCGGTCGAGTTACCGACCATAAAAAACTCGGCAGTCTGCGAGCCCATAAGTTCCGTGTCTTTAGAATGATATCAAGCTGGGCTGTTGGCAAATTTCTGGTTTGGGCTTACTAAATGCAGAGAAGGACTCATGTTCTACGTTCGTCGTGTTGAGAAACCCGTCCGAAATAGTGATGTTAATTTGCCCTTGAGTATCCGCTGGTCCCAAAATACTGACGGACGAAGTAGAAGCGCCAAGCGGCTGTGTCGAGCAAGTCAGTAAGGCGCCAGGAAGGTCACATTATTCAGCGCACCGTAAAAAGTCCCGCAACACTCGAACCATTCTTCACGATATTGAACTGGTTCTGAATCGCAGAGATGGTCACGTTAAACCCAAAAGGAAGCGCTATAATCCGCTATTTTGTGACTTTCCACCAAAAAGATAATTGCTGCTTACCCATGGAAGCATAAACCGAGTTGCTGTCAACCCGAGGATTCCATGCTGTCTCTGGAGTAAAGGCGAGTGCTAGACTTCCGATGCAAATAAACTGAATCGGATTGATCGGCGCGGCAGACTGGAATGGGACAGTCAGCGTGAGGCTTTCAATGCCCTGACTGAGCCAAGATATCGTTGTTCCATCGGATTGGGTTGCAGACCTGCCAGTTGCAAAGACAGGTGAACTATGATGGTTGAGGAAGTTGGTGAGGAGCCGAGAAACCGCAGCGAGGTTAGAGGGTGTGGTTTGGGGAACCAGAACGCCACTGAGTGTGATGTGATTACTCGCCGGGGACTAATGACAAGCCTCAGCGTCCATTGTAAGCCCAAGGGAGGTCAAGAATACCAGACGGATATTTAACCCGGTACCACTGCCTAAATAGACACCTTGGTAGGAAAGATCAAAAATCACTATTCCAAGATCGAACGCGAAAGGACTGAGGATAGGATTAGAGTATTATTCTAGTATGGTCCGAAAGCAGCTAACTAACCTTGGATTGTTGAGTTGCGTGACCGCGACAAAGTTGATGCCACCGGTGGGACTGTCACTGGGCAGTTGTAGATCCCCCAATTGAACATTTCCAGCAAAGTTGTTGGTGCCTAAGAGGGGTTAAATGAAAGAGGGTACAGAGGACGAGGAATGGGACTCGCCATTGATCGTGACTAGCTTCTCGAAGGATATGCCATGAGCAATCGGAAACCCCTTTGCCTGAACAGAAAGATGGTTGCTTTCAAACTGCCAAGTAAGACTCTGAGAAGTAATCATGGCAGATGTGAAACGACCAAAAGCGCTTTGGTCTATGATGTAAAAGGTGGTCGTATCGTTTATTGTCGCACGTTTGTTGCTAGCATGTAGAGCGGACAGCTGCATATACCCAAGGGGGACTTTTGTGGAGCCATCGATCCAACTGACGTTCATAGGGACTGTAAAGGAGATAACCGCTGGGAGTATGCCGGTGTGGAAGACCTAATCAAGGAGGTCAGTGTTAGAAAGGCCTGGCTGTATTCACGTACGGTGCCCTGCATGAACAATTGGAAGCTGCGATTTGCGGGAGATAAAGACCTATGCAGAACAGGAAGGGCTTAGTAGACTCACGAAGTGTTGGTCGGGCTAGCTATGGAAACCATTGTGATATCAAGGGTGGTTTTGTTGACAACATCCTGGACGACAGCCCTGACAACGGGGAACAAAAGGATGAACAGTAAGGCGATGCCAAAGCAGGCGCCTATGATACAGGTGATGATGAACCACCGATGCTTGTAGAACGGTAGTTTGGGTGGGGAAGGGAATGCGGGGTCTGGCCGTGAAGACTGCTCCGGTTCCGTTGGCGCTGTCGCATTGAGGGAAGCTACAGGAACTTTTGCAAGGGTCATCCCCGCAACCGCATCGTTGTCCGGGCCAGCAAAGCAGCTGGTATCCTGACTGGCAGCGCCTGCGGGGGCGGCAGCGTTTCCTGGAAAGGGTGAGCACGGAACATCAAACAAGGGGAGAGCAGACCAGTGAGAGACGTGTCCGAGCGGGAGGCAGGGTCAAAGCTACCCGGTGCGTACTCCATGCGCCAGCTGGGGGGGAGTAAGAATAAAATGGATTCCACACGCATGACAGTGAACACTTATAATTGGGGAATCGTTGCAAGGAGGCTGCGAACCCCAACGAGCTCAAGGTCCGAAGGCGTGGCCCATGTGGGAAGCAGTGATCCAGTGGCTTGTCCCAACTCCACACCAACCATTCGGCTCTCTGCGGGAGGCTGCCGCGCGTATCGATCTCTGGACCGATCAGGCCTCGCTTGACCATTTCCTTTTCTGGTCACTCGGGACCCTGACCGCGTCCCCCCCCCTTCAGTTCCAAGTCGAACTTCCGCTCAAGCCATGGTTCAGAGCTAACGGTTGTCACTGGTGAGTGGAATACGCCTTGGCAATGCTCCAGCGCATCTCATTTACTTCCCTTGACTTGGTTAGGCCCGCTTACGGAACGTTGACTCGGTCATGATTCATCACATCCAGTGACGAATCTCCCCTACGTGAGTCCACATGTAGTAGCTTCCTTTGCTCCAAATATTCCAGCCTATTTTCAGACCTGTGTTTCAGCTTCTTCGGTACGTTATGACGATCTTCATCGTCTTCCAATACTGGTGAGTGCGCTTCGTCCCAGCATGGCTGCCATCGTCGCTCACATGTTGCCTCCACTCCTCGAGCGTGACATTCAGGTTTTCGTTCTGCCGTTCGCAGAGGGTGACTTTTGTGGCTAATAGAACGTTCCTTGTACATATTCATCGTTTATGGAGGTGCACTGACGATCTTGAGGTTTCTTTCCCAGTCAAACTCCTACCCCAGGTTTGCCTCCTTGACGAGTGCCACTGCGTCAGCGCTCTCATCCGTGATGCCTTCGTTCCCCCTGCCAGTTCTCTGACTGCCTGGACCGACTTACATATTGACGCAAGCAATAGAACTGTCACCCGGCTTGCCTGTCGTGTACCAACCCTATGCAGTGAATTAATGGGCCTTTGGATCGATGTATTTGTATTTCAGCGACATTCCCGGCCGTGCCCTTACACCCGGTATGGCTGTGCAAGGACAGGAGCGGAGTGGGGAGGAGAATAGGGAACAGGGAGTAGGTCCAGGTTTTAGAGTGGCAGATATAACCAAGCCCTGTTCCGTCAGTCTTGATATGTTCGACTCGACCGGTGTCCTTGCCTCAACCTTCATTAGGACCCTGTAGATTTGACTGGATGACGCTCGTTATCCCCTGTCATGCCTCCGGAGTCTTCAAATGGTCTCTGTGTCTGTCTTAACTGGTCTGTTGTCCTCATGCGACGCACTCAGTGCGCTCACGCTATTTTTTACTTCATCGCCCAGGTCCTGACTGGCTCTGATTGGTTATCCAGTAGCGTCACCTGGCCAGCCTATCCTGCCATCCATTCTGTTCTCTTGAACTTCCTTTCATGCGCTGTTGTTTATCTCACGGCTGCTGTGTCCACCGCTGTGGTCATGTGTACGCCCGACCATCTCCGCTCGATATTCTGGTGTCCATTATGGGCCACCTGGTGTGTTTTGGTGACTGGTCCTTGAATCCCTGCGACTTTTGCCTGCCGGCACTGCTGGTCCCAGAGCTCGTCAGAGTCGTCACATTCGGTTCCGGTGTGTCAATGGCCTTGTTAACCGCGTCCTGACCTGTCTGCAGGGTCTCCTTGGGGCCTCAGCTGACGTGTGACGGGCCTCCACGTCCTCGCCAGGCTACTTGCCACGAGGCTTACACCTCCAACCCTCTCGCAGTCTGTAGCTTCCCTACCCATGGTCAAGTCTTGCCAATTCTTCCACTCATTGCAGGATACCAAAGATGTTTGCGCACAGTCACGAGTTGGATCACGCTGATGCTTATTTCAATAACGATCCTCGACGACCACAAACGCACGATGCACAAGCTGGAATACCCACCCCACCCTTGACAACCTCGATTGACCGAGAACTGATGAGTATTTTTCCTATGTTATTACGCTACCCATCCTCCTTTCCTTTCTTATTGCAACACATGTCGTAGACCTATACAATCTTACGCATCCTAAATACACCACTTCCCTCTTCTCTCTGGTTCGATACTGGCCGTTCTCACCTCACGCACAATAAAGAGGAACCGGTTCGAAGAAAAAAAGATAGACGGAAAGAGCACACAGCTGAATGTCGATAAAAAGATATGGATAGAATGGATAGGAAGGCAAGAAGAAGGAAAATACAGTAGTAGTGAATTGTAGGAGCGCGAGTTGCAAGAGTCCCAGAAAGAGTTTGATGATGAGGTCAAATCGGCATGTTTCGAGAGCCTTCACACTCCATTGTCTCAGAAGTTGCGTTCGTGGCCTGAGTCCATTTTGCTTCGGCAGAACTGGTTATTTAGAGCCTTCGAGTCACTACTAATACACCTGCGACACAGAATCCGGAGAGCAGTGTTGCATGTCCTTGCTTTCTTTGAAGCCAGCATCACGTAGTAGCGTCCCCTCCATGGCTGGGTTGCGCATACAACATGTCACATGTTTGGTAGTCCACCGCGTTCACTATACACTAGGCTCAATTAACGACTCGTATCTGAAGACCTGAAGGACTATGTAGTAGTACACCATGCTCGGAGCCCATGTAGTCACATTTTCCGATGGAGACAGGCAGCCTGGGGTTGACAATTGGTCATTGGACATGGTAAGCTTGCGGCGGGCCCAGGTGGGGGATATAGGAATCATGCTAACGAACAGGCCCGACCACAGTAGGATGGGAGGCATAGTGCAGTGCTAAGATGGCTAGCACAAGGGGTCAGTTAAGATACACGAGTGGACTGGGTGGGAGCTAGATAAATAAATTCCATTAGAACAGACGAGCAGGCTCATCAAGATGCCTGGTGGTCAGATACAATAAATGGGCGGGCCAACGAGAAGAAAGGGAGGTGAATCA
>JBBPKS010000037.1:0-29547 GCA_038089355.1 Pulveroboletus ridleyi | reverse complement strand
AGTATATTCAGATGATTTGATGACATACGAGTTGGTTTCCACTGATTAGGCATTCCGAAAATTCGGACGAGAGGGGGCGTCGATGTCTAACAAGGTCGCTCAACATATAAAGCTCAACGTTGACAACATTGAAGCTTGACATATATGGAACCGATGATCTCTTTGAGCTCCAGCTGCAGGCTGGGCATGGACTTGCCTCTCTAGCCAGCATTCTACGACTGTTTTGCAACATGTTTGCCATGGTGTGTGATGCCATAGAGCCTATCGTGCCGTTCCATTGGTCAAACGTAAAGGGTGAATATCAATGGAGGTTTGATTGGAGTCTTCTTACTAATTCAGTCAATCCAAGCAGGCACAGGCATGCAGTGTGTGCCTGCTCCTCGCTCCCTTCCTCTTTGTCTCCCTACCTCATGGGAAGTGCTACTAGCTTGATAAGTGGTAACTCAGCGTCTTCTGCACTTCCAACTGAGAATATTTCTTTCTGAGGATCTACTCAATGGCTCCATCAAGCTCTCGAGCACTCCCAGAGTCTAAATTGGATGGGGAGCGCTGCATGGTAAGTGGGAACTCAGCGTCTTCTGTACTTTCAACTGAGAACATAACTTTCTAGGTACTTCCTGTATCATCTTTTCCAGCACTGCTAGAGTCCGGATCAGATAGGGAGCATTCCGGTTTCATCCCTATGTCAGTTGATCCACCATCGCTGATCAGTTGCAGCCCAAGGTGCCGCCCGATGGAGACTTCAAAGTGCCTCGTCTCTCATGTCCCTTCGGGGTCAAGCAAGTATAAGAATGTGAGCCCATGATTTCTGTCGCTAACTGCATCCTTGAGTTTTTTCTTTTTCTTTGCGCTCAAATGTCTGGCACACACTTGGACCCCCTTCTCATCTCAGAATTCACCAGAGACCCGGTCGCAGAGCAAGACAGTGTTTGTCAACGAACCTCCTGTCAGGCTATTATACGCAAAGGTCACCCATATATTTACGTTGGCACAAAACACAACCAACCTGGCCGTTATGTGTGTGCTTCATGTTACCAACGCTATCAAGCACAACCAACCATAGTTATGATATCTCGTGGTAAGTGTTATTAGATTTGTAAAACTTCTTTTTGCTAAAAATTCTCTAGATGCTCATGGTGGCGGTCCCAATGTTAATGCGATACAATGGTCTATAAGTGCTGCGCACTCACGAAGTATATTGCTTCTCCTTTATGTATGGGACTTGCTAATGACTGTTTCAGAGTCTATCAACCCTCCTGTGGTTGTTCCCATCAACCAAGGGCTAGCAAATATCTCTTGTGGCATGCTGCCACCATCACCTCTGTTGCCGCGACGTCCTGATATCAGGATTCCCTCTGCTGCATGGGAGTCACCTGACAACCCATCGGGAGCTCTGCAGAACTCTCGTGCAGAAGGATCACAGAATGCGCTCGGGTACAATCCAAATCACAAGGTGCAGAGCACAACTATTGGGCACAGTGTGCATATGGAACCCTACCAGTAGAGACGATTACATTGTCAATAACCGCTTTATATGAGACTGGAAAGTGGGGTCATCAACGTGGCACTCCATTTTGTGTAAGTAAATATTTCACTCGCAAGTTGGTATACTAATCATTCTATTGTAGAACATTCGCGAAGGTGTCAAAGACGTCGATGCCCATCTTACCGCCCTAGAGCTTAGGGTCCTGGCCCTCTCCACCCTTCTGCCATGTATACGAGCCTTCTGCCCCGAGTTTCCTTGGCAGACTGATGAGTTCATCGTGCGCGATGAGGCCTGGGTGGACCTTGCAAAGTATTCTGATCCATACTGCCCTTAGTTGTTTCCCTGCTAATAACCGAAAGGGACAAAAGGGCAGGGACTTCAGGACTAAGATTTGTGGTCTCAATGTCATTGTTCCACAGGCACAATGGTTGGAATACAAGGCATTCAAGGAGGCGTTGGACAGCAAGCACATGTGCTCACCTTCTCCCAATCGTCAGCGCTCACCTAGTCCCTGATGTTCTTGGGCCTCCCACACTTCTGCCATGTTGCGCACACACTCGCCTTCTCCAGGACCTTCCAACTGTCAGCGCTCACCTAGTCCCCAACGTTCTTGGGCCTCCCACACCTCTGCTGCGTTGCGCACACACTCGCCTTCTCCAGAACCTTCCAATCGTCAGCACTCACCTAGTCCCTGATGTTTTCAGGCCTCTCAGGCCTCTGCTGCATTGCGCACACACTTGCCTTCTTCAGATCCTTTGAATCATCGACACTCACTTAGCCCCTGACAGCCTCAGGCCTTTCGCACCCCCTCACCTACACCAGGACTGCAAGGACCTGAAGGCTCCAGCAACCCTCCTCATATTCCATCTAACTGGCTCTTTTTGCGTGAACGAGGTGACCCCATGCTTTGCATTGACAAGGTAAGCACTAACATATACTCAGTCCCCAATGCTTATCATGACGCAGGCGGTGCCTACTAACGACTCGGCAAGCATCTTGAGCATCACACCAGAATTGCCAGCAACGAGGCAACTAGCACCTTCCCCTGATATTCCCTCACCCAACCCAAAGGATATCAAGGAAGCTTTGAAGTCTGGGGGGGCAGCATCGCTAAATGTCGAGCAAAGTAAGTCATTCTCTCGGATTGTCATAAATTGGCTAATAGGCATCAAGTTTTGAAACAGACAACACAGCTCGTCGACTTTCACCCAATCCCCACATTGCTGTTCGCTCGGATTTTGATACCTGAGTATCGCTCATTCAACATCAACAAGGCAGACCTGTACCCTGGTCAAATCAGAGTTGAGCAAAGTCCCAGGTCGCTTATCGGAGTTGGTGGGTTCAAAACAATGCAAGCCGCACAACTGATCCTTTCATCTCCCCCAAACTTTGGGCTCAGCTCGCGATCTTGTCAGAGTGTGATGACAAAGCGTCCATACATTAGACGAGAGAATCTGGAAGGCAAACCTCCATTTCCCCGCTACAAAATATCTGACGAACTCAACTTGCTTTTCTGTGAGGCGAATGTGTTGTACTGGGCCAAGGCCCTGCTGAACATGACCTATAACTTCATCGACCATGCCCTTGCCACTAGTGACATACCCCCTGGATTTGACATTCCCTGCTTACGCTTTGTTGAGGCCAGTCTTGCTCTCGGCTATGCCAATACCTCAGGTGGGGGTGGGTCCTGATCAATGAGCCGCAAGGCGGGCTCTGTCTCTATGGCTTACCTCATAGAAGAGCTAATCCCTAATGCCAAATTGTTTGTCAAGTTCATACACAACGGGACATGTCTCCCCCTTGTCGAACCCGATGAACCAGAATATGATGTCACTGAGTTCTTAGCGTTTACACAACATGTTCAGTATGTCAAGACTGGTGGGTTGGCATATATATCAGACTATCAAGGTAACACTACCTCCGATACTATATTACTTTTGCATTGCTAACATAGTCATTAGGCAATACTTCCCTCTTGACGGATCTGCAAATCCTTACTCATCTGTGAGTCCTGCCTCGATACTATCCTTGACTGACTAATCTGAGTGATTGTGTTGTAGTTCTGTTGGTGAAGGGACAAACATGTTTTCTGATGGGAACCTGGAGAAGGGGGTAGAGAGGTTCAAGGACGAGCACATTTGCAACAGGTATTGCAGATGGCCCGGGTTTGACTTAGCCAATTTTCCTGCTTTTACAGACAATGTGCTCTCCTTGTGAACTCTAGATATTTCTTGTGTCGTGTGCTTTGTAACAGTTACTCAGTGACTCTAGAATCCGCCTTGTTGCTTGTTGCTCCTGGCCCAGAGAGCGGCCACATTGGCTTTGTAATACTTCAGAAATTGCGCTGTCTAGGGTCTCACAGTACAGTCTGCTCTAATTAAGTATCCCATGTGAGCATGGTTTGATCCAGGAGAGCACGGTTGTCCTGCTTTCCATAGAAAGCTGATGACAGAGCTACCCAGCAGAAGGAAGGAATGCCCGTATTGTGGGCTAGCCAGAGCAGGAACCGTCGTAGAGCCTTCATAAGGGACGAGGGATGAGGCCCGGAGGCCAAGCCCTTAGCAGACAGAGGAGGAGCTAATCAACAAGTGGCTAAAGCTGGGGTTCCCGGCTTTAGGCCACTGGCCTTATATATTGCCTGGGTCCGTGCACGGACCAAGCTGTACACTACTATACATGGTAAAGAACATACTATGGTAAGCATAATGATGGGAATGGAGGACGGAGATTAAAGAGGTCAGACTGCAAGGAGGCAAGCCCTGAGATCTAGATCATAGTCCTAGGAGATGGGATCGGAGATTTGAGGATCAGGATTGAGATCCAATATATACTAATGGATACAAGGGGAGATTAGATCAGATCGGGAGATCTAGGAGGTGGCAGGATTGCTGTGGAGATCCAATGGAGATTGGGGGTCTAGGGTAGTCTAGGGTTTGCCATGTGGCAACCTTGAGGCTATGATGTCATTGATGATGTCAGGGTCTGGACTCATCATGTGACTGGTCATGTGATTGGCCTTGTGGAGGTCATGTGACGTAATGAACATGAGGTGAAGGAAAGTGAGGAGAAAGGAGTGTGAAAATAAAAGTTAGGTGCAAGGGGATTCATAACACAGTTGAGCCAAAGCCACTCCATCACTTACTAAGCTGCTGATGGATCTACAAAAGTCAGCAAGCCAAGCACCTTCATAAGTGTTAAATACTTATCACTGAGAAAACAGAGCCTGTGGAAGTTATGTAGTATTTGACGTCAGGGTACATAATATCAAAATTTTTCTGTAAGGCACTCATTAGGTATGTTTAACACATTAGGTTGCACACTACACCAGAGGGTGGCAGTTGAGATGAAGGTCCTGGACCAGCAGTGATTGGTTGGGACTGGGAGATCCTTATTATTGTATTGCTTCTTAACAATGTCAACAATGTAACCATCTGGACTGTAGCGATGGTCCTGGGTTTGTCCTGTATGACTTGTGAGGTCAGTGAGGGATGACATGACTGAGACAACCTCTTCTGACTTCATCTTCTTTCATGGACATGGGCTGGAGTCACTTCATTTGAGGCCTGATGCCTACAGATGTCTACAAGTATGTTTGATAGTGCCATAAGTCAAGGGGGATATGCTAGTGGTTGTAGTAGTCATATCAACTTACCATTGATGTGGCTCAGTGCATGTTAGCATTGGCATTTTCTTCCATCTGTGGGTCCAAGCCATTGCTTGTGGTCTTGTCAACAGGTGAAAGGCTTGGTTTGTTGACAAGTACAAAAGGGAGCAGGGCAAACTTGTGTTTGGGAGCTGAAGGGATTACTGGCAGGGGAGCTAGCACAGCCACCAGCAGGTCGTCTTCCATGCCTCCCAGACTACTTGGCTCACTGTCGAGGACAACCTGCATTTCCAGGTCATGCTTGAGAGCTGATAACTTGACAGTGGGCTTGGGCTTGATGGTTTCAAGTTGAATGGGGGAATTGTCTTCGATATCATCTATACCATCTGGGAACTGGATGGCTGGTTTGGTCCTGACAGATTTTGGTGAAATGGGCGAATCATCTTTACTGGGAACATCATTTATCTCTACTGGTCCCAAGATCTAGCATATTAGCAGAGATTAGCATAGTACAATGATCATGTAAGATGAATTCAACCCACCTTTGCACTCAGAGTTCTGGCATGCTTGAAGGACATCAATTTCTCACTCATCTCATCAATCTCATCACCAAAGATTTCATTTGCTTGATCCTCAGAAAATGGAGGGGAGGAAGTGAGGTTGGAATGCTTCTGATTGCTGCATTTATTATATGAAGTCATTGACAAGCTAGAAGTATCATTGGCCACTCCAATGCTGCCAGGATTGCTGGATTTTTTCTTCTTGGCTATGTTTACTATCCAGTCCTTGACATGACCATTGAATGATAGTTTTTTGGATCTGCATTCAATGGCAAGGTTGATAAAGAACAGAACCAGCTTGGTGAGTGCTAACATTAGGGTGACAGGAAAGTAAAAGTACTTACTCAGCACCTAAACAAACATTGCATTAGAACTCTGCTGTTACCAGATATGAGTCAAGTACTAACGTGTACACTCACCTAGTTTGTCTTTACAGGCTTTGATTGCCTTTTTGACTGACCTTGGGGCAGCTGCTGTAGTGGTACTGGGTGTAGCCTAGTTCTCTTAAAGGTAAGCTGCCTCATGCAAGTAACGTGCTGGCCTTACTGAACTCACTCTACTATAAGAGCCATCTCCTGCAGACTTGACATCCCCACCACTCAATCCCTTGCTCTTGGAGGTGGGGGCCTGAGTGCAAGGAGAAGGCGGAGGCTTTGCCTTCTTTATCTTTGCCTTGCTTGCTTTAGCCTCCACCTCCATCTCTATCAATGCCAGGTGTTCAACCCCCTCCTGTGCAATCTTCTGTTGTGCAGCCTTTGCTTCTATGAGGCACTTGTTGTCAGTTGCCTTTTCTTCCCAGGTACATCTTTTCTTCACCAGACCTGCTTTAAAAAGAATTTTTGCAGAATGCTTATCTGAATTTCCAGGCCATGTATGATGGGGTGATGCAGGTACCAAATACATGGCCAGAAGGATAGAAGACAGATGATGGGTAGTGCTTGGAGAGAGTTAAAATTCCTTGCTTTGCTTACCACAATTTGTATGTTACGCATTTGCCCTTAGGGTTTGCCCTCAGCTGACTTCAACTGAACAGACCACCTAACTCTCCATTTTCTTGAGTCCTGATGACATTTCCAGCTCCCTGAACCCAGCTCATAAACGACTCCAGTTCCCTTGTGGTCAGCCTGGCTGCAAATGGTTCTTCAAGACTCTAGGAGGTCGTACCACACATTTGTGCTCTGCTCATCCTACTTCGTCATGCCTGCAACCTCAACAAACCCCCTGCCTGCACCATTTGCATTTTTCTAGTCCTTTGCCATCCTCTAGTTTCTTACCATCCTATTCTGCGCATCCTTTCAGTCCATTTCCTGCACCCAGCGACCTTCTGGCTCCTGTGACAGATGAGAGCTTTAATGACAGCAATTTACAATACTTCAGTCCAGGCAATAAGTACTACCAGTACTACCATCCCAAACTCACTAGTATGGTTATAACTTTTATATCATGTCAGACAAAACTGAAACCTGTTGTGTGTAAATCAGCCATGCAATGAAAACAGAGATTTTCTTCCACCTGGAACTCTGCCTCCATTGAAGGATAACAATTCAGAAAACTGGTTTCTGTACAATAATCAGCTTCAGTTTGAGACCACCTGGTTTTTATTTACAAAATGCCAAATGTCTGCTTCTAAAGTCAACATCCTTCTGGATCTTTGGGCCAGCTCTCTTCATTCATGTGGAGCAAGCCCCCCCTTCACTGATCACCACCATATGCTTAAAACAATTGACTTGACAACCATTGGGGATGTCTGATGGCAATCCCTTTCTGTTTGCTATACTGGCAAGATCCTGGAGAACTCTCCATCTTGGATATCACAGGAGTATGATGTCTGGTTCTGAGATCCTTGTCTCATTGCACATAAGATACTTGGGAACCCTACTTTTGTGGGCCAGGTTGATATTCACCCATTTCAAGAGTATATGACTGATAATCAAACTTGGCAATATAAGGACTTCATATCTGGCAACTGGGTTTGGGATCAGACAGTATAGTTTTTTTTCTTCTCACACTGATTTTGGTCATACTGACCAAATCATGGTGATAGAACATTATATCTGAGGATGAAAGCACAGTCAGGAGTACATTCATCCCTATCATTTTGGGTAGTGATAAAATGACAGTTTCAGTTGCTACAGGCAACAACGAGTACTATCCGCTATATATGTCAGTTGGGAATATTCACAATAGCTTATGACAAGCACATCAGGATACACTTGTCTTGATTGGCTTCCTTGCTATACCAAAAAGTATCTTTTTTTTGTTCTTTTCTCAACACCACCTGCTAATTATTTCTTCTGACCAGCCAAGAGGGAACATTCATCAAGTGCAGCATTTGTTATGCAGACGCAAAAACACCGAAGCCGAGTGACTGAAGGCTTGCCGTAAAGCCTCGCAGAAAGGATGAGAGCAAAGGAAAGCACTTATCGTCCAAGGTTTTAACCCAAGGAACAAGTGGCCAAAGCTGGGGATACCAGCTGAGGACGCACCCTTTATATATTGCAAGAGAGAGTGCACAGACCAAGCTGTGCTACAAGATAAGGTGTGAATAAATGCTAAGTATGGTAAGTGATATCCCACGACTGTGGGAGAGTTCTGTGATATAGAAGTGTAGTGACGGTGATTAAAAGAGCGTGGTGACCATGTGTTATGACGTCATATGATGTCATGGTCTAGGCTGCGTCATGTGATCTGGTCACGTGATCGGTGAGCGAGTGAAGTGAAAATGAAAAATAATTAGGTTAGCGTATATGATATAACAGCATTCCACAATCTCTGCCAGCAACTTTTTCACAGCTCCCTATCAACCATTCTTCAAACCCTCAGACCTGCTATCACGACCCTGGAGATCGTCCAGTATGCAGACAGGCACTTTCAGGGCACTATCTATTGACTCAGACCCTACATTGAGGAGCAAGTCCTCCTGACTTGTATTGTACATGGTTGATGTTCATGGTAGGTTCCTTTTCCTTTTGTTCTCTACTTTTACTTTAAGATATCTCATTATCTGTTTATAGATGTCAGGCCCACCGTGAGAATTTAGATGCAGATGCACTCAATCAAACATGCACATTTAATGAGGCACTCTTCCAAGAGAGCACACTGGACATCATGTGGGATGAATATGGTATAGTAGGAGAATTAGTGGTATATTTCTAACCATGCAGATGGATTTGAATCTAATCTGTAATGTAAGCCGTTCACAAATGATTTCCCTTGAGTGGACATCCACCAACTAATTGTGCCCAACATCCTCCATCAACTCATCAAGGGCTGCTTCAAGGACCATCTAGTTGATTGGCTAATATCATATATAACTGCTAAACATATGAAATGAGTAGCAGAGAGCATTCTGGATGAGATTGATCGTTGTATTGCCACAGTTGCACCATTCATGGGTTTATGGTGATTCCCCCAAGGGTGAGGATTTAAACAGTGGACGGGTGACAATTCAAAGGCCCTAATGAAAGTGAGTACTTGTCAAGTCCAGTTCCTCTGGACTCAAGTCCGATCGGAGGTCTGAAGGTTGGAGTATGAAGTTTGTGGGGGAATGAACGGAGTTCAGAGCGGCAAGGGGGTACCTAGGAGGACGTTGGCGCGGGACTTATGTGTTGCGCCCTTGCCTAGTGTTATGCGGACGCAAGAACACCGAAGCTGAGCAACTAAAGGCTTGCTGTAAAGCCTTGCAGAGAAGGATGAGAGTGAAGGAGAACACTTATTGTCGAAGGTTTTAACCCAAGGAACAAGTGGCCAAAGCTGGGGATACCAGCTGAGGACGCACCCTTTATATATTGCAGAGGAACGTGCACAGACCCAGCTGTGCTACAGATAAGGTGTGAATATATACTAACTATGGTAAGTGATATCCCACGGATGTGGGAGAGTTCTGTGATATGGAAGCGTAGTGACGGTAATTAAAAGAGTGAGGTAACATCGTGTTATGATGTCATATAATGTCATGGTCTAGGCTGTGTCATGTGATCTGGTCACATGACTGGTAAGCAAGTGCAGAGAAAATGAAAAATAATTAGGTTAGTGTATACGATATAACACTACCCCCCTCCTAGGACTCGTATTCCAGGTGAGTCGGCTGAATGGGTGCCCCACCAGGGGGGCTGTAGTCGGAGAACAGGGAATGGAAGGTGGCAAGGGAGAGGCCACGAAGTGGTCGTGGGCTGAGGGATTGGAGTGATGGAAGGAGTCGATGGCGTCAGGGGCATTCTGCAAATTGGTGGCAGGTTCCCACGTATCGTCGGCCTCGTTGTATCCCTTCCAGCGGACACGATATTCCAACTTCCCACGGCATAGACGTGAGCCCTTGATGTGATTGACCTCGTATTCTTCATGGCCATCCTCATTGACCTCAACCACATCTGGGTGGGAGATTGGCTGCCCCTCAAGGGGAGTGCGATATGGCTTAACCCAGGAAGTATTGACTACCGGGTGGAAGTGGGCATTCTTCGGGAGACGCAGTTCAACTGCATTAGGCATCGACTGAATAACGTCATAAGGTCTGATCCAGCGTTGGGTGAGCTTCTTGGCAACATACAGCAACTTCAAGTTTTCCGTACTAAGCCATACCTTATCTCCAATCTGATACAGAGTGGGATCTTCTTCATCTGTCCGCTCGATCATTTTCTGACGAGAAACTTCCAGAGCTTCTTGGACTTCTGCATGGGACTTGCTGGCAGAGTGTGCAAAGGTACCAGCCAAGGATGAGGACGATCCTTCAAACCCGAGGTGAGGGAAATAGTTCCATGTAATCTCAAACAGGATCGACCCGTGAGAGGAAGATAGGGAGGAGTTATGATGGAATTGGGCGATTTTGATCCAATCGGCCCAATCCTCCTGCTTTTTCGCGACGTAAGTGTGGAGATATTGTATCATTTCCTGATTGATATGTTCGGTTTGTCCATCCGTCTGGGGATGATATGCGGTGGAGATCTTCTGAGAGATCCTGAGGAGATTACACAACTCAGTTGTGAATTCTGAGATGAATTGCGGACCCTGGTCCGATATGATGGTGGAGGGGAGGCCGTGAATACAACATATGGCGTCCCTGAAGATTTTGGTGAGATCCATCGAGGATGTTGCCTTTCTACATGGTTCATAAATAACTTCTTTACTGAATTGATCAATGATAATGCAAATGGCATCAAAGCCATGGCTTTCCGGGAGACCAGTAACGAAATCTACAGATAAGTCTTCCCAAGGCCACCTGGACACAGGAAGGGGTTGAATAGACTGTTTTGGTGCAGTTTACACTCCCTTCATGAGGGTGCACATATAGCAGTGATTAACATAATTGGTAACATCCTTGTGCATTCCTGGCCAGAAGAACGTGTGGCGAATTCTATCATAGGTGCGGTACATGCCCACATGACCTGATACTGGATCATTGTGAGATAGTTTAAGGAGATCTAAGCGAAGTGATTCTGGGATGTAGATCCAGTCGGAATCTTCATTAATGAAGAGGGATGAGATGGTATCGTAAATGAAATGATTTATCTTTTTATTTTGTATTTTTTCTGATTCTTTTCGTAAATTAATGTGAAATGGTGATTCTAATGTAACTCCTGATATGAATAGTTTCTCTGGTAACATAATAATGTCCTTGTTTAGGTCTGTGACAGCATCGCCATGATCCGGACGGCGGGAGAGAGTGTCAGCCCTGTTTGTTGACCCAGGCCAGTAGATGAACGTGAGGTTGAATTCTTGAAGAAGCACGTGCCAGCATGCTTGTCGGCCAGATAAGGTTTGCAGCTTTTTCCAATATTCAAGGTTTTGGTGGTCTGTCCAGACCTCGAAGCCTTCTCGTCTGATGAGGTAGTGGCGCCATTCTTTCAGGGCGCGGATAACTGCTAGCAGTTCTTTGTTGTAAATAGGGTAATTCTGCTCGGCAGAGTTGAAGCTATGCGAGAGGAAGGCACAGGGTCACCATTCCAAATCTTTGCATTCTTGCCAGAGGACAGCTCCGGTTGCGATATCCAAGGTGTTGGTTTCTAACTGCATGCCACGTGTTGAGTCCGGATATGCGAGAAGCGGTGCTTCCGTAAATTTCTTTTTGAGGGCTTCAAATGCCCGTTTTTCGTCTTGACCCCACTGAAAGGGGGTGTCTTTTTTTGTTAGGTCATTCAACAGCCTGGCAATGTCAGTGAAACCAGCGATGAATTTTCGATAATAGTTACACAAGCCTAGAAAGGCCTGTACTTGCTTCAAGCGAGTTGGTTCGGGCCAGTCGGTGATGGCTTGAGTTTTTTTGTTTTGCATCTTGATGTTGTGTTTCAAGACGTTCATGCCGAGGAATTCTACTTTATTGGTGCTGAAGGAGCATTTTTCTGGTTTAATAAATAGGTCATTTTCGCGAAGTCACTGGAGGACTTCTTTGACAAGGGCTTCGTGTTGTTCTTTTGTTTTGCCCTTTGTGAAGATCATCATATTGTCCATATAAATAATTAGAAAAGCATATTGGTCAGCAAAGATGTCATTCATCATGTTCTGAAATGTGGGCGGAGAGTTAGTGAGCCCAAAATACATCACTGTGGGCTCGTAGGCCCCAATTGGCGTTACAAATGCAGCTTTCCATTCGTTGCCCTCTTTGATGCGAACGTTGTTGTAGCCCCAGTGCAAGTCCATTGCGGTGAACATGTTGGCGCCCTTGAGCTGATCCACTAGCTGCAAAATAAGGGGCAGAGGGTAAGCGTTCTTGACAGTTCCCTCATTTACATATTGATAGTCCATGACGAGCCATTTCTTTCCATCCTTCTTTGGAATGAAGAATACCAGTGAAGTTTGAGGAGACTTTGATGGATGGAGATACCCTTTTTTAACCCCTTTTTTGATGAAGCCGCGGACTTCTTCTAATTCCGTGTCTGATAAAGGGATTACCCGACCCTTTTTGGGAATGAAGTCCAGCTTTAGATCTATAGCATGATCCCACGGCTTGCACAGGGGTAGATGATTAGATTCCTGTTTGGAGAACACGTCCAGGAAGTCGTGGTAGACTTCAGGAACCTTTTCCTTGAGTCCGGGCTCAATGCTTCTAATAAGCGCCCGTGCGTATGCGTTACATTCATCGGTACACCTGGTGAATTCTAGTTTCTTGTCGACCCAGTCAATTTCAGGGTTATGGCGTGAGAGCCAGTCATAGCCTATAATCATCAGGTGAGTTTCTAGCCTGATTACAAACGCATGTATTTTTTCATGATGGCTATTGATTGAGGCCACAAGCTTGGCTTTGTGTGAGATCTTTCCCAGGGATCCGACTTGACCATCTGCGTTGTATATGTTGATTTCCTCATCGAGAGGAATGAGATCGATCTTGTGCTTTGCGCACCATTTTTGGTCGACGAAGGTGTTGACTGCTCTGGAGTTGAGCAAAGCGGGTATTGTTATCTGTTTTTCTTCTTTTTCTGATTAGTATAAGACATCAATGGAGATGGAGAACTCTTCGGGATTCTTTAAGGTATTTTCTGTAGGGATTTTGTTAATAAATACTGATGGGAACACTGTTTTCTTAAATAGGGAATTAAGCACACTATGTTTTAAGTCCGGTGCTGAGCTCTTTCGAGACCCCCTGGCGGACGGTGGAGAATTCTTTAAATTAATGAGAACCTGACTAATTGTACGAATAGGAAAATCCTCGTCGGTGCACTCGGACAGCTTGGCTACAGGCTCAGTGCCAGCTACGGGGCTAATCAATTCACCCTTGAGCACGGTCAACGAGTCGTCTACGCCTACCGCTTTCCTACCGGCGTGCCCAAGGATGTCCGTAGGACTTACAGGGGATATAGTACATGAGGCCGAGTCCATTGGCTCGAAACCAGATCTAACTACAGTGTCACTATCGTCCCTAATTGAGGGGTCCAAATGCTCGGTAACTATTTTTTTGATGTTTAGGAGGTTTTCTAGTTTTTTATTTTGTTTTTCAGCTTTTAACCTTGCAGTGAATAAACTATCACCAACCGGTACCCTACTCCCGGTCAGCGGCTTCCTTTTAAAGCCTCGGACGCTTTTGCCTTAGCTTCTGATTCGAAGACGTTGGCCCAGTATGCACAGGCCTCGTCGGACATATATTCTTGTCGGCTTGTCATAGCCGACTGGACGGCCGTTTGCGCTTGTGGCACAGGAGGTTGATTGGCTGGTGGGTCCTCCACCCACGCTTCAGTGTAGTACCCGTCGGCACTGGGTATCCATACTTGCCAGAGATTTTGGGGCTTTGGCTGAGCCCGTCCTTGTTGTAGGCCTCTTGGTTTCCATGGTTTCTGGCAGTATCTTTGTATGTGGCCTGCCTCACCACAGTTGTAACATGTAATCGACGGGTTTTACGGCTGTCCCATAACAGCATCGATTTGCATGGGCGCACCACACCTGGGTTGGGTTCCATATTGGGTAAACTGCTGGTTAGGTGGCGGCCCATTGGGGGGAGCGTATCTTCGAGGTCCCCATTGCCTCAGTGGTTGGAATCCGTGCTCCACTGCGGTGGACTTGAATAATCAGCCGACCTTTTGGTAGGCCTCAATGAGGTCGTAGATATTCTCCTCAACCGTCATGTGCAGGTGGACTTGCATGTAAATCCGGGTGTCCACAGCCCGCTGTAAAACACTAATCCTATCCGGAGAGGATAAGGACTAGAAAAAGAAAGGGTGCAAGTATGGGACTCGACCTAAGGGAGGGGGACAGGAAAGACAGGCCAAAGTGAGTAGAGAACCTAGGCAGCTCCCTTCTTGGACAGACAGAAAGTGGAGGGAAAGAAAGATGCCGAAAAGATGTATTCAAACTCTAGGGACACACTTTTATAGTCCAGGGTATTCCCTAGGACTTACGAAGGTGAAGTAACAAAGGTAGCTAAAGACCCGAGCAAATCGGCATGTATCTGGGATCAATCCAGACCAGGTCCAGGTCAGAAAACATCAATTCAGGACCGGATTAAGCTAATCCAGACCAGATGAATCAGACCTGACAACCAAAACCTACCTGGACGGACACAGAATATTGTGGACTGGAGAAATCGGGTATTTGCACAACAGGAGACTTCCGTCTCCTACACCGCTTTAGTATTTCAGCACCATGGCTGTTTTCAATCTGAGATTCTTGGAAGAGGACCTCGAACTTTTGGAGGAACATGTCGATAGCAGCTCCATTCTGCTTTAGTGAGGTTAGAGCCTTAAAAGACTCGTGGGAAAGGACATCAATCTGGAAGTGGTCCTTGATTGTTTTGATAAGTTCGGGCCATTGCGGCCAGGTGTCATTGCCACGGGGATATCCGAGGGATTTGCTGTCCCATCCGAGGACATCCTGTTCCTCGTTCTTGACATACTCCTTGAGTTGGAGCCTTGCGAAGGACACGGTGTTTCCTTCTAAACGTGACAGGACTGCCACGATGCGGAGTTTGCGGGAATCCCATTTCTGGAGGGAGACCCAGACCTTGATTCCAGTAAGCCAGTTCCGGAAGGTTTTTCGGTCACTGTCCCATTTACCGGGATTGGCCACCTTCTTGGCTATGGCGGCGGGGGAGTCGGTCTTCTCACAAAGAAGGGCTTGGAGGAGCACCTTCAGCTCATCGTTAGAAAGGGAGGAAGATGACATTTCTTGGCGCGGTTCTTCTCGCAGACAGTGGGGGCGGGTTCTGATAAGGAGTGTTGGGTTGGGCACAGAGGACAGAGCAGGTTCTTCTAATTTGGGAAGGGCGGAGTACAGCCCTTCGAAACTGGGGGATCCAGGGGTAGACAGGTTGATAGTGCTTACTGCTTCGTATCTTTCAATGAAGCTCTGGGCACACTTGCGGGGGTAAGGGTCGGAATAACGTGTGGGGGAGGGGTTCGCAACGGCTGGTCTTCTTCAACAATTTGCTTTGACGGGTGAAGAGCCCATAAGGGTAGACGCCTGATAACAAGTAGTGTCGTACGTGTATTGTGCGCTGACGGCGGACGTCACAGGTGTTCTGTGAACCTGGTACCTCTAAACCACAAGAGGTACGCCCTAGTGCACTATGGGCAAACAGCAATGTTATCCGTATTTAATATGCCGGACGAGCGTGTATGCAACCTGTTATGGGTGGTATGCCCTGGTTCGTCATGTGGAACCACTACACAATGTCCCTTATGCCTGGGCCCGGCAACCACACACGTGGATTTGCTTTCTTTCTTGAATTTTCTGAGGCAGATAAAAACTCATGCGCTCTCAGTAATCTCTGTAAAGTTTGAGCCCTGAACGTCGGGCGGGTCACATACTTGGGTTACAGTATGAAGCTTTGGCCAAGTGTTATGCAGATGCAAGAACACCAAAGCCGAGCAACTGAAGGCTTGCCATAAAGCCTCACAGAGAAGGACAATGTTATGCAGACGCAAGAACACTGAAGCCAAGCAACTGAAGGCTTGCCATAAAGCCTCGCAGAGAAGGATGAGAGCAAAGGAGAACACTTATTGTCCAAGGTTTTAACCCAAGGAACAAGTGGCCAAAGCTGGGGTTACCAGCTGAGGATGCACCTTTTTATATTGCAGAGGAGTGCGCACAGACCAAGCTGTGCTATAGATAAGGTGTGAACGGAAACTATCTATGGTAAGTGATATCCCACAGGTGTGGGAGTGTTCTGTGATAAGGAAGTGTAATGACGGTAATTAAAAGGGTGTGGTGACCATGTGTTATGACATCATATGATGTCATGGTCTAGGCCATGTCATGTGATCTGGTCATGTGACCAGTGAATGGGTGAAGAGAGAATGAAAAATAATTAGATTAGCGTATATGATATAACAGACGAGAGCAAAGGAGAACACTTATTGTCGAAGGTTTTAACCCAAGGAACAAGTGGCCAAAGCTGGGGATACCAGCTGAGGACGCACCCTTTATATATTGCAGAGGAACACGCACAGACCCAGCTGTGCTACAGATAAGGTGTGAATATATACTAACTATGGTAAGTGATATCCCACGGATGTGGGAGAGTTCTGTGATATGGAAGCATAATGATGGTAATTAAAAGAGTGAGGTGACCTCATGTTATGACGTCATATGATGTCATGGTCTAGGCCGTGTCATGTGATCTGGTCACGTGACTGGTAAGCAAGTGCAGAGAAAATGAAAAATAATTAGGTTAGCATATACGATATAACACCTAGGCTCTGTCCTCGTATTTCGTAGGAGAGAGGGAGAGGGAGGAGAGAGAAGGGGGTCGGACGAGAGACAGGAGGTGACTGGTTTGATATTCATACTGAGGTCCAGTCCGGAGTTCAGACGGAGGAATGGAGGAGCGTATGGTAAGGTACGTCGGGTAAGAGGAAAGCATGTGGAGATGGGGAACATAAGTAGGGAGAACATATGGTGTGGCGAAGGGTCTAAGAGATGATGCTAAGGGTCGTAACTAGAGAATGGAGGGTCAAAGGTATAAAGGGAATACTAAATAAGGAAAGCAAGAGAAGTCCGATACTAGGAGAACAGAGTCCAATATGAAAGAACGAAGTCCGGATTACGGAGGAATGGAGAAGGAGTGAAGGGTCCAGAGGTCAGAGATTGGAGCGGATATGACAGTGCCCCCCTATTAAGGCCAAGCCCTCAAGGCCAGCTAAATTCGGACTGGAGAAGGGACTGAGTGGAGGTCACATGACGTCCGTGAGTCAGAGTTTGAAAAGCAGATATGTCGCATCTCGCTTAAGTTGATCTTGTTCACTAACCACAACCGACATGCCCACCACCAACCCCCTCGACCATCAGATCGTGGCTCTCGCGGCCCAGCTGCAGGAAATGCAGCGATATTGTGAGGAGGAGAAGGCGGAGGAGGAACATTGTGCCTGGGAAGAGGTGGAGCAAACTGCATGTGAGGAGCGCAAATGCCAAGAGTGGGCCCTGTGGGCTGAGCATGAGCACAACGAGCACAGGAAGGTGGCAGAGGAACGTGCCAAGAGTATCCAGGAGGAGCGCCTCAAGAAGGCGAGGGAGGAGCAGGAGGCGGCGCGAATCAAGGAGAAGGGGAAGGCGAGAGCGACAGGGCGCAACCAGGTGCGTGGTCCATACTTGGACATCGGACATGGCTGACGGAGGCCTGCAGGACGAGGCCATTGAGTTCCTGAGTGAGGACGAGGGCAACAGGGGCAAGCCATTGATGTCAGACCAGGCCCCAAAGAGAGGACACAAGGCTGCCAACCCCGGGTGGTCCCTGTGTGCATGGTGTGTGCAATGGGGTGAGAAATGTCAGCCCCCACAACAGGGGTCGAAGGGGAGGTCGTGTTGTGTGTGCGCGCGCGGCCACCTCATCTGCAAGAGGAAGGAGGCCCCAGAGGACCACGAGGAGGTGGACGAAGAGGATGAGGAAGACTGCCTGGCATCTCGCAAGAATGCCCAGGTGGAGGTGGTGATTCCGCCCCCCCCCTATCCCACTACAGGCACCCTCATGGCCCTTCTTATGAAGGCCACAGAGTCACTTGGCCTCATTGCCGGGGGTTTCGCGCCCCTGTGAGAGGACGTGGCTGGGGTGTGGGAGGAGCTAAGGAGGCTCCGGGAGGAGGTCGTGGGGGTGTGAGTGAGGAGGCACGGATACAAGGAGGTGGGGACACAGATGAGAGCGGACCCGGAGGTGGAGAGGGTGCAGACAGAGGTGCAGACGGAGGGGACAGAGGTGCAGACGGAGGGGACGGAGGAGGTAGGAGCGGAGGTGGAGGTGGAGATGGAGACAGAGGCAGCCCCGGAAGAACCGGAGGCCATGTAGATAGAATAAATTTGTCTTCTCTTCCCTTTTTGTAAATGAATGAAGTCCGAATCGGAATAAGGAGTGAGTAAGGAGGGAAGGAAAAAAGGGAAAGGGAATGAAAACGGAGTAGGTACTCAAGGAAGAAGTGGTCCAGACTTGTCCGGGTACCTTCGGTGGAAGTCTGAGACTAAGTCTGAAGCATGACCCAACTCTGTAGCTAATAACCAAGAAGTCTCATTGTCAGTTCCCTCATATCCGAGCCAACACACCAAGTACAGGAGTTGGCAGTGACGCCTTCTCCGATTGATCTTGGAGTCTAGGATCTCTGCGATCTCGTACTCGGGTTCTCCGTCAACTCGATCGGAGGTGGCGGAGGTTGGACACGGTTTGGGATAGAGTTCGGAGTGGAGGGTTCTAACTGCAAGACATGAAAGACTGGGTGTACAGATTTCATAGAGTCAGGTAATCATAAGGTAAAGGAGTGTGAACCTGGCTTAGCAATAATGGTGAAAGGTCCTAAATATCTTTCAGAGAGTTTCTTTGAAGGTCTTGTGGATCGGAGGTATTTCGCTTTAAGGTATACCTGATCTCTGATAGCAAAGTTCAGAGCCGGAGATCTTCTCACGTCCGCTGGCCCTTGGTAGCGCTTCTGCGCCTCCAGCATCTCCAATCGGAGGAATTCATGGAGTTGGTCCAAGTCCATGACGTAGGACTGGGCTGCGAAGGAGGTGAGAGTGGTATCAGAGTTGATGGAGAGGTTCAGGTGGTAGCCCTTGTTGGCAAAGAAGGGAGATATGCCGGTGGTAGCACTGGGCACATTGTTGTAAGAGAACTCCGCAAGCAGAAGGAGTTCCGACCAGTTGTCTTGCTGGTAGTTGCAGTAGATCCGGAGGTATTGCTTGAGGGTCTGATTAGTGCACTCTGTCTGACCATCTCCTTCGGGGTGGTACCCCGAAGTGAAGTGTAAGCGCATGTCGAGAGCTTTACCTAGTGACCGGAAGAAGTGCGACACAAACTTGGAGCCCCAGTCGGAGGTGACATGGGAGGGAACTCCGTGTTTCGAGAAGATGTGGAGGAGGAACAGCTTGGCAAGCTCAGTGGAGGTGATGGTGTCATGAGTCGGAATGAAGATGACTTGCTTCGATAACCGATCTATGACGACGAGGATGGTGGTGAAGCCAGAGGAAGGCAGAAGCTGCTTGATGAAGTCCATGGATATGGAGTTCCATGGTTTCTCCAGGACTGGGAGCTGCTTCAGGAGACCGTATGGGTGATGTCGGGGGACCTTGGCTTGGGAGCATGTCATACAGGAGGACATGTAGTCCTTGATGAATGTCCGAATGCCTGGCCAGGTGTATTCGTGACGAATCAACTCTAATGTACGGTTCTGTCCGAAGTGGCCTGTGGTAGGGTGATCATGGAAGGTCCAGAGGAGTTAGAGTTGGAGGTCGGCAGCATCGGGGACGTAGATGCATTTGTCCCTTAGGAGGAAGCCTTCGGGGCTTACAGACCATCTCAGGTCGTCTAACAACTCGGAGAAGAGGAGGGGTGACGCGACTGGGTCAGCAGGGAGGGAGGAGAGGATATCAGAGTGGACTTGTTTGGTGTCAAGTAGAACGGAGGCCCGGAGTAACGGAGTCTCTAGGAGCGTGGCTCGCAAGGACGTCACGAGTTGCTCCAAGGTGAAAATGGGCCAGAGATTGTCAGGGTTGACACGAGCAAAGTCCCTATCCCCCTTTTTGGGGTAGACGTCCCAGCATCCAGTCAGTGCATCAGGCTTAGCTCCAAGCTTACCAGGGCAATATCGGACTGCCATGTTGAATTGGCAGAGGAATTCCAACCATCAGGCCTGGCGGCACATCAGGAGCTTTATGGTGGAGAAGCACTCCAGGTTCTTGTGGTCCATGACTATGTCGATGGGGTGTGTGGAGCCTTCAAGGAAGTGTCGCCAGGAGATGAATGCCTCGAAGATTGCCAGTAACTCCTTATTGTGCATGTCATAGTTCAACTCCACTCCAGAGAGCATACGGGAGTAGAACACGACGGGATGGAGTTCGTTGTTGGAGGTGATGGAGAGAATGCCGGCGATGGCGTAGTTGGAGGTGTCAGTCTCGACCGTCATCAGAGCATCAGGGTCCCAGTGTGCGAGCACCGGAGCTGTAGTGAATGCATCCTTAAGACATTGGAAGGACTTACGACAAGATTCGGAGAAGTCCCACGGAGCGCTCTTGCGAGTGAGTTGGGTCAATGGAACCACGATGTCGGAGTAGCCATGGATGAAGCGACAGTAGAAGTTGGCGAATCCTAGGAAGAACTGGATATCCTTGACTTTCCGGGGTTCCAGCCAATCTAAAATCGTCTGTATCTTATCCTTGGCCATGGAGAGACCAGAGGGTGAGAGAATGTATCCGAGGTACTCAATGGCGTCGCTGTGCCATTCGCATTTCTTGGGTTTACAATAAAGTCCGTTGGTGCAGAGGTGCCAGAGGACTTCTTGGACATGCTTCCGATGTGAGGCGGGGTCAGTGGAGTAGATGAGGATGTCGTTGAGATACACCACCACGCTGACGTCCAGCATATCAGCAAAGATGTTGTTGACGAATTGCTGGAAGGCGGCAGGGGCATTAGTGAGTTCGAATGGCATTACTAACCACTCGAAGGAACCGTAGTGCGTTCGGAACGATGTTTTCCACTCATCTCCGTCGGCCACATAGACCAGATGGTACATGTGCTGGAGATTGAGCTTCATGTAAATCTTAGCTCCGCTCGGAGCCTCAAGGAGGTCCAAGGTGCGTGGGAGAGGGTAACGGTCCTTTTTTGTGATCTTGTTCAGGCCTCGGAAATTGATGCATAATTGGAGTGAACCATCTTTCTTTCGGATGAAGAGGATGGGTGTGGCGTGAGGGGAGGAGGATTGGTGGATGAAGCCAATCCGGAGATGTTCATTGAGGAAGTCCTGAAGGGCTCCCTGTTCGGAGGGCGAAATGGAGTAGAGGCGACCAATGGGAGGTTCGGCACCTTCCTCAAGTTCGATCTTCAGGTCAAAAGGCCTGTGCGGAGGCAAGGTGTCAGCCTTGCCCTTACTGAAGACGTCCACGAATTTGTGGTAATCCAGAGGAACCTTTGACAGGTCCAGAGCCTCTTCGGGCAGAGCATTGACGCACATAGCACTGCGACCGCAGATGGAATGGAGGGAGAGGGCAAAGGGTGTCAATCCTTCAAGCTTGCAGGCCCGGTGAAAGGCGGCAGCATTGACAAAGGAGACTGGAGGAGACCAAAGTCCAGGTGCTGTGGGAGAATCCAGGGGTTCTGGTGAAGGTTCGCGCGGAGGAGTCAGAGGAGCGTTGGAGCTTGACTCCAGAGGGATGGAGGGTGACGTCAGGGTTGGCAAGCCTGTGGGGTCAGTTCAGAATGAGATGCTGTTCACAGCCCAATCAATCAATGGATTGCAACGGGCGAGCCAGCAATGTCTGAGAACTATATGACATGAGGGATCCAACGAGGTAACATAAAATGTTTCGGAGGTGGAAGCTCCCAAAGCGAAGGACAAACGGAGGTTTATAGTGGAAGAAATGGAGGAAGCGGAGGAGCTGTCGAAAAGGCGGAGTGAGAGCATAGGAACAGAGTATGTAGGTAACTTATTTTTATCTACAAAGGTGGAGTCTATAAAACAATGGGTGGAACTGGAGTCTACAAGTAATGGTACATTGGAGATGGAGAACTCAGGAAGAGAAACTATAGGACGGAGGGAATTCGGATCTGAAAGAGAGGACACATTGAGACGGAGTGTTGGAGAAGCACAGCTGGCAGGCTCAATGCAACTCCCAACCTGTGCCGTAGGGGAGTCGCACTCTATTTTTTCACCTCCGAGGAAGCGGAGCCGGAGGTCAGAGCAGGAGTTGTTACAGCTGCTTGAGCCTTTGTGGCCCTAGAGGTGCTCTTCGGACATTCTTTTGTGGAGTGTCCAGCGAGGCTGCAGAAGAGGCACAAGCCGAGCTTTAGACGGTGCTGTTGCTCCTTGGGGAGGAGCTTGCCATCCTTGCCCAACTTGGCAGAGATTGAGTCTGTGAAGACGGACTCGGTCCCACTCTTCTTGTTGGCGGAGGAGGAGGAGGAGGAGCCTTTGGACAATTTTTCCTTAGGCTTACCAGAGGCGGAGGTAGAGGCGGCTCCGGATGAGCTGTCCTTGCCGGAGTTGGATGACTTGGAGGCAGATGTGGAGTTGCTGGAGTTTGACCCAGAGGCTTTGGTTGCATGAGCAATTTCGTCCTTGCGTTCCCAATACCAATGGTCAATCTGCTGGGCGAGAGCGTGGAGTTCGTGAATGTCATCGGGTTTGCCTTGATGAGCGAGCTTGTCCTTGATGTGGTCCAGAAGACCGGAGTAGAAGCTTTGTCGGAGAGCTCCTTGGCCCCAGTCTCAGACCTGGCTGGCGAGTCGATTCCACTCGATGATGTACTTGGAGATATGCTGTGAGTTGTGTATCTGGAGGCACTCAAGCTGGGCCTCAGCATCTGCAATGGGGTCGTGAGGTCCGAAATTAGACTGCAACTCATATAGGAATGTGTGCCAGCTTTCCATCCACGCGGGTCGGAGGCCCAGCACTTCAAGTCTGAGGAGGTCCAGCTCGAAGTATTCGAGTGCGGTCCCCTTGAGGTAGGACTGAGCGAAGGTTACCTTGGTCCGATCCTTGCAGTAGGTTCAGGGATTGGCCTGGAAGTGGAGTTCACACTGGACAACGAATGGACGGAGTTTCTTCGGGTCCGTCCCATTGAACAGGTCAGGTTCCCAGATCTTGGGCTTGGAGCCTTCGGTCTTCCATCATCGGAGTGCTTGGCAGGTCATCCCCTTGATGGCATTGGTGAGTTGGGTGAAAGGTTCGTAGGCGAGTGGGACTTGGTTGCGTTCTTCGTCTTCAGGGTTATCTTCATTGGAGAAGTGCCCGGTGGAGGAACCCTGGTTGGAGTCCACATTGGAGGAACTAGAGGAGTCATTTCTGCCTGGGTTATCCCTGTTGCCCCTTCTGTGCAAAGGCATCGGGGTGCCAGGTCAGACTTGGATGGATTCTTCATCGTCCCATTCCTGGGAACCCATCAGAGGAAGTTTGGGACTGAGGATAAGTAGAAGAGGTGTTAGCAGGGACAGAGGTTGTCTGCTACGCGCCTCAGAGATGGAGGGCACAGTGACCATGGTGCATGCAGAGAAGCTTCGAAAGTCTCCAGGGACCCCGCAAAAACTGCCAAAGGCAGTCTGCAGGACCTGCTCACGCTGGGAGGTTCGTCTTGTGTGCACAGACATAGGGTTTGTCAGAAAAGGTGAGCCTTGACAAGAGGGAGTACGAATATACTGTCAAGTCTGGTTCCTCTGGACTCAAGTCCGATCGGAGGTCCAAAGGTTAGAGTATGAAGTTTGTGGGGGGACGAACAGAGTTCGGAGTGGCAAGAGGGTACCTAGGAGGACGTTGGTACAGGACTTATGTGTCACGCCCTTGCCTAGGCTCTGTCCTCGTATTTTGTAAGAGAGAGGGAGAGGGAGGAGAGAAGGGGGTCGGACGAGAGACAGGAGGTGACTGGTTTGATATTCATACTGAGATACAGAAATGGAGTACAGGAAGCTTATATACTGAGGTCCAGTCTGGAGTTCGGACGGAGGAATGGAGGAGCGTATGGTAAGGTATGTTGGGTAAGAGGAAAGCATGTGGAGACGGGGAACATAAGTAGGGAGAACATATGGTGTGGCAAAGGGTCTAAGGGATGATGCTAAGGGTCATAACTAGAGAATGGAGGGTCAAAGGTATAAAGGGAATATTAAATAAGGAAAGCGAGAGAAGTCCGATACTAGGAGAACGGAGTCCAATATGAAAGAATGAAGTCTGGATTATGGAGGAATGGAGAAGGAGTGAAGGGTCCAGAGGTCGGAGATCGGAGTGGATATGACAGTACTCCCTTAGTTTTTGTCCTTTATGACAGAACCTATTTATTCCTTTCTTATTATTTTCTCTTATCTTATCTTATCATCACATCTAGATCAAGGTAGAGCCTTCTAGATCATTCCATTATGTCATAGGCTAGACCATGACCTCATTCCATTCCTAACTTATTCAGCCATCATATTTAAGGTTACATTTCGATCATTATTTAATATCTATTAGTAAAAGCCCTTAGCCCGAGATATAGGGTTTACCTAGGGTTTTGGGCTTAGACAGTAGTATATAGTTGTAGCACTCACCTGTAGATTAGGCTTGTGCTTGATATTCTAGTCCTTTCACTCTCATTCCCAGAGTGGAGGCCCGGACGTCCTTTGGCACACTTTATGCTTTAGGTTAGTTCCTGACACTTTATCATCTAATACTTGCATTGTAGGTGTATATTGCTGCTATCACCTGATGACATTGTGTGCACATTTTGTGCATTTTTGGAATTTTGTTATCTTGTTTGATGCCATGTTATATCAGAGACTGCAGCTGAGGGGATTGAAGCAGCCATCCGCCATTTCTGTACCTTGTGTCAAGTTTTCATTTCAGGTGACATTCCCATCACTACAACATTCTCACTCCCTCGTCAGCATTCAATGAAGCACTATCCCACTCTCATCTGCCTTTGGGGAGTGCCAAATGGCCTATGCTCATCTATCACAGAATGCAAACATATCAAAGCTGTTAAAGAGCCTTAGTGATGGTCAAGCAAGTATGAGGCACTCAGTCAGATGCTACTGATTAACCAATGCCTTGACAAGCTCACTGCTTCACACATCGATTTCAAAAGCCAAGGAATGCTCAATCAAACTTGTCTTTTGGTTGCTATCAGCACTGTTGGTGAGTTTTTTTTTCAGTGAATGGTCACTGTTTGTGGGGTGAACTCAACCTTTGCTCAGCCCAGTCAATGTCCACTGATTCTGAACACAGAACAGATCCATCTGATATTCTTCAGGTATGACAATGGGCAAGTACCCAAGGTGATAATGATCTGGCAATGGCTGATGACAGTGAATCAAACTTGGCAGTTCAAGTGACTCTTGCATGGTCCCCACATCAGTTTAATTTTAAATGATAGCATACTAATACTGTCATAGCTAATAAAATGTTACAGAGTGGTGCCACCCCCACACATTGTTTGCACTTGCAGATGAACTCAATATTCCCAACTTATGTCAACTCACATGTCGCTTCCTGTTCAACCAATGTTACCCAGATGATCCTTTCTGAATGTCCACAGTTCGATAGACAGATAGCTGTGTACAACTCAGCATATTCACACTTCTATGCCCCAAGTGATCTCAGTGGTATTGGTGGCATGCAAACAGAAATCATTCAATCCATGCCACTCTGGAGGAAGGAAGGGTCTTGCAACAACTGTATATTTATCACCACTAATCCTGATGCATCCAGAATACATGCCTTAGATGTCATGTGTGTATTGTCATTCTTTTCATTCACAAACCAAAACAGGAAATACTTCCCATGCACAGTTATATGATGGTTTGACAGGCTTGGTGACTCTGCCGATGAAAAGATGGGCATGTGGATGGTTTGGCCTAGTATTCTACCAAACTGCTCTCCAAATCTCACTGTTATCCATATTGACACCATTTATCATGCAGCACATCTGATACCTGTATATGGTGCTGCCCCCATCTTGTCCAATGTCAGGCCCCACAATTGCCATGATTTGTTCCATACTTTCTATATCAACAAGTATGTTGATCATCACACATTCAAGCTCACAAGCCACACTTGATTTCCCTGGTCAACTCTTTCCATTCATGCTGACCCACTGCTTAGCTATGAATATTATTCTCTGTCTGACAGCATCTCCTACTGGTCACCCCTCTTTCTCCTTTAGGTCTGCTCACCATTACTTTAAGTAATGTCTTATCCTGCCAGTCCATCACAAACCTATTGCTTAGCTATGAATATTGTCCTCTGCTCGATAGCATCTCCTACTAGTTGCCCCCCTTCCTCCTTTAGTCTGCTCACCGTTACTTCAAGCAACATCTTATCCTGCCAGTCCATTGCAAACCCATTGCTATATGTTTCAAGTTGCAGTACATCATATACTATCATACTCACCATCCACACCATTATTCCAGGTCACATACTACCTGACATCCTTTACCTCCAACTCAGTGTCTCAGTCCCATATAATAGATATCCAGTACTAGCCAATATTTTTCTTAGTGCACTTATCACACTTTTCCAATATAAGTTTACTTGTTATGATTGTTGAGTGTGTTTGGCCTTATTCATGCTTGGATGAAGGTTTTTGCTTGTCTGGCTTGCAAGAGTACATGCTTTAATTACTTACCTCACTTTTTACTCTTAGTTGGCGAAAAAAGATGAATAAGCATAAATAAGTGGCACTCAATTTTCCTGATGTATGAAGTGTGATTCTTCTCAGTGTCGCTACTCACTCTCCTTGGGGAGTAGACATGACATATTTTTTGACATCTAAGTCTTCTATTCTCTTCATACACCTATACTCTTGAATCCTCCTTACTTAGCCTCTCAACCCTGGTGAAGTTACTGGTTTGGCCCACCAGCAATTGTACCCAATTGACCTGCAGCTCAAGAAGGAAGAACAATGTCTCAATATGTTAAGTCTGGGTCCTCTGGACTCAAGTCCAGTTGGAGTTCCAAAGGTAAGTATGAAGTTCGTCGGAGGATGAATGGGAATGGGATGGAGACGGGATACCTAGGAGGATGTTGGCGCAGGACTTATGTGTTGCACCCTTGCTAAGGTTTGGTCCTTGTATTTTATAGGAGAGAAGGAGAGCGAGAGGGAGGGAGAGAGACCAAACAAGGGTCAGGAGGAGACTACTGTGATATTCATACTAAGGTATAAAGACGGAGTACAGAGGGTTTATATATGAAAGTCCAATCAGAGTTTGGATGAAAGAATGGAGGAACATATGGTAAGGTATGTTGGGTAAAAGGAAAGCATGTGGAGATGGAGAACATATGTAGGGGGAGGCATATGGTGTGGTGAAGGGTCTAAGGTAAGAATAAAGGGTCGAGGAAAGAATGAAGGGTCAAGAGAGAACAAGGGGAATACTAATTATGGTAACTACAGAAGTCTGAGAGGAAGGTACAAAGTCTGGGTTAGGGAGGTACAAAGTCCAGGTTACAGAGTACTGGAGAGGGGGTGAGGAGTTCAGAGTTTGGGGTTCAGAATGGATATGACACAATATATGTTAAGAAGTCATACCACGCAAGAATCTGATACTCGAGCCTCTAGACAAAGAGCTCTAAGCAAGTTGTCAGCTCCATCTCCCCTCACCCAGGGTCTATTTGGCCCCAAGGGTGATGCCACAATGGGTGGCTCTGCTAGGATAAGTCCTGCACCCACAGCTGTGATAATGAGAAATCCAGTCAAGCTGAGGGCTCCTGGTACAAATGAGACCCATCCAATAAGGGAGAGGGTGAGCAAGACAGAGCATGGTGAGGAACCTGAGAGGAACCTCCCAACCACCCAGAAAGCTGGAGTGGATCCCACTGCTAAGGATGAAGCAGGATGGACAACAGTTACCAGAACGAAAAAATGTACTAGTACATGGCATTCCAATCAACACCATGTAGTAGAGCCAGAGGTTTCTTGCACCTTGTCTGAAGTAGACAGAACCCTGACACCAGCACAATGTGTCCAAATTCAGAACCGAGCAAGGGCTGAGTCAAAGGTTTAATCTCTTGACTCAGATATGACCCATGATGAAGGGCCCTCCAGGAAGACTGGCAAGGGAGTGGACCCTTGTAATTGGGGAAATGTTCCCTTTGAAGAACAAGAGCTAAATATTGAATCTCAATAACAAGCCCTGAAAAGCTGGAAAGAGTCTAAGAAAGCTAGAAAGGCTGTGACTTGAGAAACTGAAGCCAGTAAGGACCCTTCAGACTCACCTACTAGTCTGAACAGGAAAGAGAAAAGAAAATCTCCTATTCAGGATACCTCAGCTCCAAATGACCCTGTTCAGACACTTATCAGAAATGCTCTCAGAGCCAAAATGAAAAAGACACGTGCAAGTGTGACTTGTGTCTTGGAATCCTCCCAGCAGATAGCCCCAAAGAGTTATTTGGGACAGGCATTGATGCAGATAGAATGACGAGACAAAAAGAAAGCACTGTCAAAGTCAGGTAGCACTCTATCCCAGTGATCTGAGTCATCAGCATCAGGCACCTCTGATAGCTTGAGCAATACTGGAGACTCATCAGACTCAAGTTCTGATGACTCCCACTTAACAACCAGTGATCATAACCAGAGATCTAAGAAACAAAAGAATAAGAAGGGGTGAAAGAAATGTTCTCACTCGAAACAAAATAAAAAGTCCAGATATGGGCAAATCAAACCAATTTCATTGCTTGTGTATGATGGGCTGCCAGACTCCTGATCCCTTCATTGATTCATGATAGAATGCACTGCCTACTTGGATGTGGGAAGGGTGAAAACCCATGACCAAGTATTTACAGTGGCTCAAATAAGTGTCCCAATGTTGGGCCATTTTAGAAAGATTTGATATTTGTAAGAGAACTAAAATAGATAGATTAGCTCTGACCCTTGCAGGATCATTAGTAGCCCTAACTCCTACCTAGAAGATGGGCCATTATTCATGTGATTTTGTTACCATGGCACTGAGATATAACAATTTCAAAATGACATGTCATTGGAACACTTATTTGAGCAATATTTCTATTTAGTAATTTTAGTACTTTGTATGCCCTCCCTGTGCCTTTATCACTGCCTCTAGTCTTCTAGGCATGCTTTCTATCAATATTTGACATCCCTCAGGCTCTATTTTTCCCCATTCCATTTAAATCCTATTTCAAAGCTCCCAAACCCATCTTGGTGTCATTGTATGGTTATTAAGCTTTTTTTTGAGGATTTCCAGAGATGTTCAATAGAATTAAGATCTGGAAATTGTACTGGCCAATCAAGAACCTTGATCCCTTGAGATCCTAGCCACTTCTGGGCCATTTTAGAGGTATGCTTGGGTTCATTATCTTGTTGAAAAATAATGCTCTTCTCAGAAATCCCAGATTTTTCCATAACAGGAAGCAGATTATCCTCCAAAATGGAGACATACTGCTTAGCATTCATCCTCCCTTCTACCTCTGCAAGAATCCCCACTCCATTCCAACTCATGCATTCCCAAACCATCAAGAATCCTTCTCTAAACTTTACTGTTTCTTGTACCTTCTTATTTTGGAAAGGTTTTCCTGCCTCTTTCC
>JBBPKS010000036.1:0-29616 GCA_038089355.1 Pulveroboletus ridleyi | reverse complement strand
AATGGGACAGAGATGGGATACCTAGGAGGATGTTGGCACAGGACTTATGTGTTGCACCCTTGCCGAGGTTTAGTCCTTGTATTTTGTACAAAGAGAGGAGGGAGTGAGAAAGTGGGAGAAGGAGACCAAACGAGGGTCAGGAGAAGACTAGTGTGATATTCATACTAAGGTACAAGGACAGAGTAGAGGATTTATATACTAAAGTTCAATCAGAGTTCGGACAGAAGAATGGAGAAGCATATGGTAAGGTACCTTGGGTAAAAGGAAGGCATGTAGAGATAGAGAACATATGTAGGAGGAGGCATATAGTGTGGCAAAGGGTCTACAGCAAGAATGAAGTGCCAAGGAAAGAATGAAGGGTCAAGAAAGAACAATGGGAATGCTAAATATAGCAACTATGGAAGTCCAAGAGGAAAGGAAGGAGTCCAGGTATGGAGGTACAAAGTCCAGGTTATAGAGTACCAGAGAGAGGATGAGGGATTTGGAGGACAGAGTTCGGAGCAGATATGACAGGCCATATATGATCATGGAATAGTTTAGCTAGGTCTATAGAAGAAATGGTCTTTAAACATGGTATGTAAATGACTTCCTCGGAAAATCAATCAACAATGACACAAATGGAATTAACCTGGTTGACTTCTGATAACCCAGTTATGAAGTCTATGGAGATATCTTCCCACAGGTGACTAGCTGCAGGAAGAAGAATTATTTTTCCTGCTGGTGCTCCCTTCATGAGGGCACATACATAGTAGTGATTTTGTTATGAATGAATCAGCACATTCACCGAGAACCAAACAAACCCATTGGCCAGACAACTGAATGATAACCCAAGGAAAGTCAGCTAATGATGGAGCTACCTGGCAAGAGAAAGGATGCCCATAACAGGGGCTAGCTGGAGCAGGAACCATCATAAAGCCAATATGAGGGACAAGGGATGAGGCTCGAAGGTCAAGTCCTTAGCAGACAGAGGAAGAGCCAATCAACAAGTGGCTAAAGCTGGGGTTCCCTGCTTTAGACCACTGGCCTTATAGATTACCTGAATCCATGCATAGACCAAGCTGTACACTACTATACATGGTAATGACTGTAATATGGTAAGTGTAATGATGGAAATGGAAGGACAGAGATTAAAGAGGTCAGGCTGCAAGGAGGCAAGCCCTGAGATCTAATCGTAGTCCTAGGAGATAGGATAAGATATCTGAGGATTGAGATCAGGACCCAATATATACTAATGGATACAATAGGGAGATTAGATTGGATCAGGAGATCTAGGAGGTGATAGGATTGCCATGGAAATCCAATCAGAGATAAGGGTCTAGGGTAGTCTAGCACATGTAACCCTTGAGGCATGATGTCATAAATGATGTCAGGGTCTGGACTCATCATGTGACTGGTCATGTGATTGGCCTCATGGAGGTCATGTGACATAATGAACATGAGGATAAGGGAAAGTGAGGGAAAGGAATGTGGAGGTATAAGTTAGGTGCAAGGGGATTCGTAACACTTTGGGATCAAGCATAACAGTCTCCATTCCTCAAGTGCACATATGATTACCATAAATTCCTTGTCATATGTAGATGGGGTAGTTTCATTCAGTGATGTTAAAAGAGTGAGAGAGAAAGGTGCAGGGGCACCATTGCCCATCTTTACATTCCTGCTAAAGGATTGCTCTGGTAGTGATGTCTGAGGTGTCTGTTTCAATGTGCATTTCTTGTAAGCTATCCAGATACACAAGAAGCAGTGCTTTCATGAATTTCTTCTTCAGCATGAGAAAAGCCATGTGTTCTGATTCACCCCACTGGAAGGGGGTATCCTTTTTTGTAAGATCATTCAAAGGTCATGCTTGTTGCAAATGCTAGGAGCAACACACCACCAGTCTTGGCTTCACAGGCTATTACCAAGCCTGGCGAGGTAAGAGGAAGAGAAGGCAAGCTCACGCATACCAATCACCCATTTAGGAGCAGGATAACAAGTGGTCAAAGCTGGGGACACCAGCTGAGACACTTGGGTTTATATACTATGGAATACAGTGCACAGACCATAGGGTCTGTGAGATAAGCTACTATACATGGCTAGCTAGAATACATGGATGTGAGAGAGCTTCCACCAGGGTCAACGGAGATTAAAGGGTCGTGCCAGCCATGAGGCATGACGTCATATGATGTCATGGTCTGGGCCCTGGTCATGTGACAGGTCACATGACTGAGAAAGAAAAGGGGTCTGAAGTGGTTCATAACAATGCTATTTTGGCAAACTGATCAATGAACTTTTGGTAGTAATTACATAGGCCAAGAAACACCTGGACCTGCTTCAAGCAGGTCAGTTCCAGCCAATCAGCAATGGCCTGCATTTTCTTTTTCTGCATTCAACACTATTTTTTGATTGTACTTCCATACTGAGGAATTCAATCTTTTCTTTTGAGAAGGCACATTTCTCAGGTTTAATATATAAATTATTTTCCCTGAGATGCTGTAGCACTTTGCAGACTAGTGCTTCATGTTCTTCTTTTGTTTTCTTTTTTGTAAATATCATCATGTCATCTATGTAAATAATAAGGAAAGCATATTGGTCGAAAAAGATGTCATTCATCATATTCATATTCTGGAAGGTCAGAGGAGAGTTAGTAAGTCCAAAGCACATGACCATTGGCTCATAGGCCCTGATTGGTGTTACAAATGCCATCTTCCATTTGTTACCTTCTTTGATGCAAACATTTTTATATCCCCATCACAAATCCATTACAGTGAACATGTCTGCTCTCTTGAGTCAATCTATTAGTTGTGAAATGAGTGGTAAGGGGTACACATTTTTAACAGTTCCCTCATTTAGATAACAATAGTCCATTACAAGGCATTTTTTACCATCCTTCTTTGGGATGAAGAATACTAGGAATATTTGAGAAGACTTGCTTGGTCAGAGGTAGCCCTTTTTGACTTCCTTTTCAATGAAAGTCTATACTTCTTCCAACTCTGTGTCAGATAGCAGGATAACTTTCCCCTTCCTTGGAACAAAGTCAGGCATGAGATTGATGGCATGATTCCAGTGCTTCTGTAGGGGCATGCAGTTGGATTCCTGTTCCAAAAAAACATCTAGAAAATCATGGTAAGCCACTGGGACCTTTTCTTTCGAACTCTCCTCAATGGCATGGATGGAGACTGTTTGGTGCATGAATATCTTCCAATTATCACAGTCCTCCATGCAGCAGATGAAGTCAATTTTCTTTTCCACCCAGTCAATGGTGGGGTTGTGGTGAGTGAGCTGGTTGTAACCAATGATCATTTGGTTGGCACCTAGCTCCACAACAAAGGAATTGACATGGTGATCTTGTAGTGCTGCCACAAGCTCAACCCAATGAGTTACTTTTCCAGCCTTGCCCGGAATACCATCAGTATTAAAAACCTGAATCTGCTAATGAAGAGGAATTAAGTTAACATTATTTTTGGTGCATCACTTGCAGTCAGTGAAGATGTTGATGGTGCTGCTGTCAATGAGTGCTTTAATATTATCCTCTTTTTTTATTTTATCTGTGGAGAAGAGGACAGCAATGTCCACCATGAATTCTTCTCTACTGATCATTTCTTGCATAGGGATTTTATTAAGGTTAAGGTCAGCCAAGGAATTCTTAAAAAGGGAATTAAGCATGCTATATTTATAGTCTGGTGCCAAGCTCTGAAGAGACCCACCTACAGACATGTCAGAATCTATTAAGTTATTCAGCACCTGGCTGATCATGTGAATTGGGAAGTCCTCCTCAGTGCACTCCAAGAGTTTGGCTACAGGCTCAGTGCCAGCTATGGGAATTTCTCCCTTGAGCACAGTTAACAAGTCATCTATGCCTACTACTCTCATACTGGCACAACAGAGTCTGACTGGACTTACATACTACTGGTAATCTACATAAAGCCAAATCCATCGGCTCAAAACCAGATTGTACAGAAGTGTCACTATCATCCCTAATTGAGAGGTCCAAATGTGCAGTAACTATTTTTTTAATGTTTTCTACTTTTCTACTTTTTTAGGGAGCCAGCAGTCCATTTGAATGTGGCCTAGTTTGCCACAGTTAAAGCATGTGTGGGTATCAGGGGGTCCCTGTACTACCCTGATTTCCATGGGGGCTCCCTTTCCAGGTTACATCCCATATTACATGAACTGCTAGTTAGGCTGTGATCCTTGAGGCAGATTGTATTATTGCACCCTGCTGAAGCACCTTGGTTGGAATCCATATTTGATCTCCATGGACTCAAAATATCAGCCCACCTTTCTGTAGGTGTCAATCATTTCAAGTATGTCATTTTCCACTGACATGTGCAAATGGACTTGCATGTAGATATAGATGTCCACTGCCCACTTGAGAATTTCAATGCCATGACCATTGTCAACCTCAGCTTCTATTATGCACCATCCTCACCCCCCTATCTTTTCTTACTTCATCTATCACATGACTAGTCATGTGACTGGGTCTAGACCATGGCATCATATGATGTCATATCTCATGGCCTATACACTCTTTTAATTACCAACAACACTGGTGGGAACTCTCTCATCACTGTGTACAGTAGTCTATCCATGTATAGTAGTTTATCCCATGAACCCTATGGTCTGTGCACATCCCTCTGTACTATATAAACCCAGGTGTCTCAGCTGGCATCCCCAGCTTTGACCACCTGTTATCCCTTGGGTGATTGAGTGTGTGTGAGCCTGACTTCCCATCCTCCTCCTCACCAGGTTCATAGTAGTCTATAAAGCCAAGGCCAGTGCAATGGTCATTAGTGATTTGTAACAGCTTCCTTAAAGAGAATCTTAAAGGTTTGGAGGAACTTGTTGATTGGGTGGTCCTGCTGCTTGAGCTGGTTAAGTTTTTGCAGTGACCTGTATATGAGCATGTCAGTCTGGAAGTGCTCCCTGATCTCTTTCTGGAGATCTTTCCAGGACAGCCAGGCATTGTTACCATGGGGATATCTGAGATCTTGTCCAGTAGCCAAAATGGCATTTTCAATCTTGGAGTCACAGTACTCTTCTAGTTTCAACCTTGCATAGAAGGCTATATCATCCTTCATGTGAGATAGGACTGCTATGGTCTGGAGTTTGTCAGAGCCCCAATTTTGGAGGGACATCCAGACCTTGATCTGGGTGAACCAGACCCAAAACTTATCATGTTTTCCATCCCACTTGCCAGGATTGGCAACTTTCTTGGTAATTGCAGAGAGGCTGTTCTCCTTTTCCTTAAGAAGGGCTATGAGAAGCACCTTCAGTTCATTGTTACTTAAGGTCAATGATAACAACATGACTTTTTCTCAGGGGGGAGGCTAAGATTGGCTGTTTTTAAATTTAAGGCAATACAGCCTTTTTTTGACTTGTGGGAGTGTTTCAAGCAATCCCTCAAAAGAGAGAGATCACCAGAGTTGTGAAGATGTCTGTTCTGGAGAGCTAGGCAATGAACCTTCATATTGGGAAATTTTGGAATGATATCAGTCCTTACTCACTAGTATCTTTCAACCAATGTCTGGGGATGCTTGTGGGAGTGATTGTTGGAGTTAGGATCAGGGGAGGGATTCAAATCATTTGGTCTTCTTCAACAGTTTGATTTGGATGGTGTGGGTTCCATCAAAAGGGTAGAGCCTTGATAATGAGGAGTGTCATATGCATATTGTGCACTGACAATGGATGTCACAGATATTCCACAAACCTGGTAACCTCAAACCACAGAGATTACATTGTAGTGCACTATTGAAAAAAGCAACTTTATCTGTGTTTATACAGTGGATGACTGTGTATACAATCTGTTATGGGTGATATGCCCTGGTCCATCATATGGAACCACTATGCAATGTCCCTTATGCCTGGGCACCAGCAGCCATTAATAACAGACTTTGTTTCTTGCTTGATTCTTCTGATGGGGAACCCTTGTCACCTGATCTTGATGGTTTTGCTGACAAAACAGCATGTTCTTTTGAGGGTGGTGTATATAGCTTTGATCAAGTGTTGTGAACTCAGGGAGCAAGCACCACCAGCCTTGGCTTCACAGGCTATTATCAAGTCTGGCGAGGTGAGAGACAAGAAGACAAGCTCAAGCTCACTAAATCACCCAAGGTATTACCCAAGGATAACAGATGGTCAAAGCTGGGGATGCTAGCTGAGACACCTGGGTTTATATACTATGGAACAGTGTGCACAGACCATAGGGTCTGTGGGATGAACTACTATACATGATAAGACACTCATGAGAGAGTTCTGTGAAATAGAAGCATGGTGATAGAGATTAAAAGGGTGTGGTGGCCACAAGGTATGACATCATGGTCTGGGCCCCTGTCATGTGACCAGTCATATGATGGATGAAGTAAGGAAATAATTAGGGGTCTGAAGGTGGTGCATAACAGACCATACCAGTATATTCAACTACAAATCAGAGTTGACTCCTATGGTGCATGGATCACATCTCTCTGTCATCAACCAAACAGATGACTGGATTGTTCCTGAAATGATCATTGAAGAGAAACAAGTTTCTTACCTCACCATCATAGGATCTCTGATATGTCTAATGCTTGGAACCAGTCTGGATCTCACATATGCAGTGAGCACACTCAGTTGTTTTAATTCAAAGCTGAAGTTCATGCACTAGGAAGCAGTCAAGCATGTACTCTGATATGTCCAAGTCACCAAGTACATGGAACTTTGTTTTGATGGAATCAAACTTTCCATAAATCTAGATTCCCATAGATACTTCAATGCCAGATGGTCACAGCACCCAGACAACTCCAAGTCCACTTCTGGTTTCATTTTTACCAGTAACCACAGAGTGATCTCCTGGTCCAGTAAGCAGCAAACCATGGTAGCCCTTTCCACTACTGAATTGAATTACATTGGACTTAGTAATGCCAGACAACATTTAGCCTGGCTCCAGACCTTCTTTGATGAAATTGGACACCTACAAAAGGCTCCCATGGAATTTTTTTTTGATAACCAGGCAGCTATCATTCTGTGTTGCAATCCTCAGTTCTGAGCTCAAACTAAATATATCAATATCACTACTGTGAAAAATCTAAGTAAAAGTAGTAATTGCCCACTCAGCCACTACCCAAGGAGTAGCAGGAATGACTATACTCACCTAAGTAAAAGGGCAGTAATTGCCCACTACACTAATTAGCAACAGTAATAAAGTAAAGTAAAACTGGAACTCACCTCAGCCACTGCCCAAGAAGTAGCAGGAACAACTGAGGGGAGCCCAGGAGCAAAAGGGAATATATATATGAAGTAGGCACAAATGTGAGTGCAAAGTCTGATCAACTCCAAAGCAAAACAAGCAATCTCCATAAGGAAATAGTGAAGGGGGAAGAGAAATAGCATGAAGTTATGGAATGGGGATGAAGCAAAGATAGGATAAGGAAATGACATAAGGAGTGCATACTAACATGGCATTGGATGCAAGTCCAACCTTCCTATCCATCTCCAGCTGCTCCTATAGGACATTGGTAACTCCTATGTATATAGAAGCTATAGGAGTTCATCCAGGAGTTCATTAGCAAACTTCAGAGTTGGACAGGAGAGCCCAAAGGAGATTGGAGTTGTTGTCTCTAATAACTACATCCAGGATGACTTGGTCAGAAAAGGAGAAGCTGCAGTGCAATATGTTTCCATGAAGGACATGGTAGCAGATATACTTACAAAGCCCCTTGCAAAGGACCAACACTGGAAATTTGTTCAGGGTATGGGACTATAGCTGTGCTTGAGTGGGAGTGACAAAATACCCCTGGATCTGGAAGACCTTCTGGTCATCTAGACTCCTGAATAGCAATCAGATACTGTTAGGATTGACCTAGACTCCAGATCATAGACCCCAGATGATGCATTCAATGTCATCTTGTTCACAGCAGAGCATCAGGGATATCTGCTCACTAATATGCTTCATTGGTACCCTTCTTACTTTAATAATTTATTGAGGTATGAGCATCTCCTCATCCCATACTATAAAAACCCTCTCACTACATACATACATAGCATCTCAGTTGTTCTAGCCTGTCTGGAAACGCCTGAGAAGAGTTACTTTACACTTGGTATAACACTGTTTTCTAATGTACAGTAGTTCCAGATTGTTCCAGATTTACTAGGTGAATACAAGTTGTTCTAGCCCATCTGGTAACAGCTGAGTTCCATATTGATCTGGATCTACTAGCTGTGCCATTCTGGACTTCAGATTTTTAATATTACTACTGTTGACTAGTGTAGTGGGCATCACTGCCCTTTTACTTAGGTGAATAAAGTCATTCCTGCTACTTCTTGGGCAGTAGCTGAGAATTTGACAAGTTGAACATTGAATGTTAATGATAATGCTGACTAAGCCCATAACTGAGCACTGCCCACCAGTTGCAGGGAATGTGATATATAATGCTATGGTGCTACCATGCCTGTAGTGGTACATTACTAGCCTCCTCAACAATGGGTAGCTCCCCTACACCCCATAATTGATATATCAGTAATATATGAGCACTGCATGGCAGCTGCCCTAATAATATATCATCTCTACTCCTCTCACAGGTTCCTTTCTATGCAATCTAAGTGATACATCACCTCTCCACTATCCCTACTCCCCTTGCCCTCACAAAATTGATACATCACATAGTACCTATAAGCATGTATGATAATCTAGTGTCAGCAATATATGACCATGTGACTCAGGGATTTCTTCCCACACAATCTGACTGATATATCACTGCATTGTCACTCACCACTAAATCTAAGCGATATATCATATACTGAGAGAGTATGTTCCTTCTACATAATATAACTGATATATCACTGTGTCATCTGAGTCACTTGCATGTTCACCTGGCCACCCAACCTAGGTGATATATCACAACTGAGTGAGTGCATTCCTTCTTGCAATCTACCTGATATATCACTGCACCATCACTCTTAGGTTCACTCAGTCACCTGATCCTGTAGGTGATATATCACATGATGAGTGGGTATATTTTCTTTTGCACGTACTGACTGATACATCAGCACGTTGTTTCTTGCCTATTCATTTAGCTGCCTAAGCCAGGTGATATATCACACAACCGAGTGAGTGCATTCCTTCTCACAATCTACCTGATATATCACTGCATCATTGCTCTTAGGTTTGCTCAGTCACCTGATCCTGTAGGTGATATATCACATGATGAGTGGGTATGTTCCCTTTTACATGTACTGACTGATACATCAGCACATCATTTCTTGCCTATTCATTTAGCTGCCCAAGCCAGGTGATATATCACATACTAAGTGAGTATGTTCCTTCCACTTCACCTGACTGATGTATTACTGCATCAGTGCTTTTAGGTTCCCTCCCCTCACACCTTCCATATGATGTATCACCTGCAAGTTATGTATTTTCCATTTCCATTTACCCAATCAGATTGATACATCACTGTGGCACCTTCCATGCTCCCCTCAGTCCAACTAATACATCACCAGGCACTGCTTCATTCTGCAGCAATCCATGCATGATCTGGCTGATATATCACACCACTAGTACTTTCAGGCTCACTTGCCTGCACTCTCCATGTGATATACCACCCACTTGGCAAGCACATTCCATTTCCTTTTAGCCAATCTGACTGATATATCACCGTGCCATTGTTTCCAGGTTTGCCTGCTCCCCTAAGTGATATATCACCCACTCGGTTTGTGTATTCCATTCCTTCCACCGACCCCAACTGATATATCAGTGTGCCATTCCCTGCAGGTCCACTCACGTGCATTCATTGATATATCACCCACTTGGTGAGTACATTTTATTTCCTTTTTGGCCAATCCAACTGATATATCATTGTGCTGTAGCTTGCAGGCTCACCTGCTCCTCTAGATGACATATCACTCACTTGGTATGTGTATTCCATTCCTTCCACTCACTCTGGCTGATATTTGTGCTTTTCCCTGCAAGCTCACTTGCTTCTCTAGGTGATATATCATCCACTTGGTATGTGCTATCCCATTTCTTTTGCGCACCCCGACTGATATATCATCACACTATTGCTTGTCAGGTTTGGCTACTTGTCTATGTGATATATCACCCACTTGGCAAGTATGCTCCGTTTCCTTTTGCGCACCCCAACTAATATATCATTAATCATCACATCGTTGCTTGTCAGATTTGGCCACTCATCTATGTGATATATTACCCACTCAACAAGTACATTCTGTTTCCTTTTAGCCTATCCAACTGATATATCACTATGCCATTGATTACAGGCTCATCCACTCATCTAGGTGATATATCATTTACTTAGTATGTATTCCACTCCTTTCAACTGATATATCATTGTGCCATGGCTTGTGGGTTCACATGCTCATCAGTATATCACCCACTTTGCAGGTACATTCCATTTCCCTTTGACAGAACTGACTAGTATATCACTGCTGTCACTTGCAAGCTCACCTGCTCGTCTAGGTAATATATCACCCACTCAGTAAATGTATTTCATCTCTTCTGCTTGCCCTGACTGATATATCATTGCACTCTTCCTCACAGGCTCATCTGCTCTAGTTGATACATCACTGTGCCATGGCTTGTGGGTTCACACATCCATCTGGGTGATATATCACCCATCGCTCTGTGTGTGTATTTCGTTTGAAAACTATGATCTAGCATTGATCAAACTGATGTATCACTTGTGCTTGCCTCTCTCTGTAATCGCTACCTCAGACTTAAACAAGTTGATGTAGGCTAGTTACAGATGTATCACTTGTATGAGAGTTGGTTGTATTGTGCAAAAAATGTAGGCGAGCCACCTAATTTGTCTTCCGTTTCCTGAGCTACATGTTAGTTATGGTCAGATATTCAGGATCTGACATGTACTTGTCCCCACTAGTTTTGACAATGCCACTCATAGCTGAGCGTTTATTGGGAGCACTGGCATCTGCACCAATCAAATTTGCCACTTCATTACAATTTGATGGCTGCCAGGCATGTCTCCCATTCCGCCTGGTGGAAGGAGAAACCACTGGTGGTGCAGGGTGTGCTGGGTCAATGGGGGGGGGGTTGCACTGAGGATGAGCCCATGTCAGCAATTCCTGGATCTTGTGGGGTTGTCTATGCTGAGGATGAGCCCACATCACCACCACTCAACCCTTGCGAGGCAGTTTGAATCGGCCCAGGTTCGACTGTTTGAGGTGGAGTTGCATCTGATTGGGGAGGGCCATCTTGTTGAGACAAACAAGGCAGTGAGGTGGGCAGATCTGACTGAGCCAAGGGAGCTGAGGTCAGGGCATTTGTCTGAGGAGTCGCTGCATTAACAACCGGGATCTGTGTGGCAGAAGCCACATCTGCTTGAGGAAGGTCATTTTGTTGAGGCAACTGAGGCAGTGAAATAGGCTGGTCTGACTGAGTAAAGGGAACTGAGGCCACAGTATCATTGATGACAGGGATCTGCACAGTGGGAGCAACACCATTGATGCATGTGGTAGACGCAACCTTTGTGGAGGCAGCGGCAACAATTTGCTCAAACATGACCAAATTTTTGCTACTCCATATGAATGTACTGGCACATGAGACATTACTTGCTGAGAGATGCAGCAGTTGAGGGTCAGGAGCATACTGGGCCAGAAAGTTGTTGAGGAGATTGATAGTGATTGGGGGGCCGAAGTTGAATGTGAACTGGTCTGGAGTAGCAATGATATCTGGAGGGTCCAAGATCAAGGGAGGGACTGTGGCCAACATTGACCAGGGTAGTTCCAGTGGCGGTGGAGCAGATGCCATCACAAAAGGAGCATCTGTTGATATATCAGGGGATGCCAGCCATGATTCAAGGCCTGATTCCAAGATCACTGCAGCCAGTTCCTGAAGTTTTCCTGTTGCCGCTGATAACATTTTACAGGGCAGGATTTCAGTTACTGGCAACACTCCCTTGAAGCATGAGCCACTTACCGTATGCACAGTCAAGAAACTCCTTGTATGGCTGCATGATGCCATTATTAAAATCTTGATAAGCCTGGTTGAATGTGCTACCCAGATCTGTAATGCCGACATGCAGACTACAAGCCTTGACCTTCCCTCCATTCTGAGGTGCAGGCCCACCCATCAAGATGCTAAAGGACCAGCTGGTCACTTCTTGCAACCCAGTCATGAATTGCACAAGCGTCAGAACCACTTGATCAATATAACTATCCAGCCATGTAAGTCTCTTTCAATGCCTGTTTTGCTCTAAATTACTATTGCTTATCCTTCGTCTTGTGCTCGGTTCTCTGCTCTATCTCTGCCACCATCTCCTTCCATCATTCCTCAACCTTTGCCATAACCTGAGGAGACTCCATCTTGAACATCTCTTGTGTCTTCATCATAAGGTGGCAAGCACTCAAGGAAGTTTGGATGCCTGTGATCCTGGAGATGTCACTGCAGCCATAGCATCTTCTTTTCTAACATTGTGTGTGTTGCCAACCATCGGTTGCACCTTCACCTCATAATAGAGGCTCAGGTAAGTCTCAATTTTCTGAGGTTTCTGCTTCTGACCCTCTTTCACCTGAATTATATCCATTATCAGCGCAGCAGAAGCCTTACAGTCGGCATCTTTTGCTTGCCATGCCTTCTTCTTGGCACCCCACATGTTGCGTAGCTTATTGCGCAATTGCTGCATTGGCAATCAGGTAGATGAACTCTAATGTACTTTTTGGTACTCACATCCTTCCTAGCCTCAACCACTTTCCCCACCATGGTTTTCTGATCCTCTGTGAGGACAGTGTCACTGCCAATGTCGGGAAATACAATGGTGTGCTCAGGGAACTTTGCAAACCAACTCTCATAAAATGGTTGCCAAAAGCTACTGTAGTCACATTTTGCCTGACATTGCACAAACTTGATGTAAAATTCTTGCAAAAAGGCCTCCTGTTCAGTTGACACCCATGAGGTGGGAGACATCTGTGTGATTGCAAAGCAGTAAATCACAAATCATATGCATGTAAATAATGATGCTCTTTTTTCAGTTATGGTGCTGAACACCCAGATATGATTGTATATGGAGAGAATCACATTGTCAGGGAGATAAACACATTGGCTGAGGGGGAAACATGTCAGCAAGACAAGAGACCCAACAGATGGGAATGAAATACACAAGATAGGAGGGAAATGCACCAGATAGAACAGGTTTTCTGAACGCTCACCTGATCGCTGAGACAAAAGGTTACTATGTAAGAATGCAAATCATATGCTGACCTAAATTCATAGGACTTCCTTCTTGTGGCCCTCACCTTCCCAACATGATGCATCATATCCCATGCTCTGTCATATGAAATACAATTATGGTTCTTGTACAAATTTACATTCTTCATATCATGCTTCTTGATTCTGTTATATCATATACGCTGACTTAATTAATTTTTATCTTCTCTTCACTTATTCACTAATCATGTGACTAGATCACATGACACGGCCTAGACCATGACATCACATGACGTCACAATACGTGGTCACCTCACTCTTTTAATTACTGTCACTACTCTTCACAGAACTCTCCCACACCCGTGGGATACCACTTACTGTAGATAGTATACTTTCACACCTTATCTGTATGCACAGCTTGGTCTGTGTGCATCTCTCTGCAATATATAAAGGGTGCATCCTCAGCTGGTATCCCCAGCTTTGGCCACTTGTTCCTTGGATTAAAACCTTGGACGATAAGTGCTCTCCTTTGCTCTCATCTCTCTGTGAGGCTTTATAGCAAGCCTTCAGTTGCTCAGCTTTGGTGTTTCACGTTCCACATAACACTTCACACCATAACCTGAGTACGTGACCCACCCAACATTCAGGGCTTAGCATCAGCAGATTACTGAGAGTGTGTGAGTTTTTATCCACCTCAAAAGACTCAAGAAAGAAAACAAATCAACGTGTTGTGATTGCTGGGCCCAGGCATAAGGGACATTGCATAGTGGTTCCACATGATGGATCAGGGCATATCACCTATAACAGGTTGCATACACACTCGTCCAGTGTATTAAATACGGATAATGTTGCTGCTTGCCCATAGTGCACTAGGGTGTCACCTCTGTGGTTTGAGGTGACCAGGTTTGTGGAATACCTGTGATGTCTGCCATCAGCACATGATATGTGTACGACACCGCTTGTTATCAGGTGTCTACCCTTATGGGCTCTTCACCCATCAAAGCAAATTGTTGAAGAAGACCAACCGCCATAAACCCCTCCCCTGCACATTATACCGACCCTCACCCCCACAAGCGTGCCCAGAGGCTCATTGAAAGATATGAGTCAGTAAGCACTGACAAACTGTCTGCACCAGAATCCCCAAGTTTCAAAGGGCTTTACTCTGCCCTTCCCAAATTAGAATAGCTGGCACCGGCACTGGCTCCCAACCCAACTCCTTTAGTCTGCACTTGTCCCCGCCGCCCCTGAGAACCCAAAACCCCTCAGACAGAAATGTCCTCCTCCCTTTCCAACAACGACTTGAAGGTGCTCTTCCAGGCCCTTCTCCGAGAAAAGACCAACTCACAGTCAGCAATAGCCAAGAAGGTCTCTGACCCCGGAAAATAGGATGGCGACCAAAAGACCTTCTGGAATTGGCTCACTGGAATCGAAGTATGGGTTTCCCTCCAAAAATGGGACATAAGGAAACTCCACGTCATGGCAGCCCTATCATGACTAGAAGGTGCTGCCATGTCCTTTGCAAGGCTCCAGCTCAAGGAGTACATTGAGCAAAAAGAACAAGATGTCCTCGGACAGGACAGCAAGTCCCTTGGGTACCCCCATGGCAATGACACCTGGCCGCAATGGCCTGAACTCATCAAAACGATTAAGGACCACTTCCAGATCGATGTTCTGGCACATGAGTCCTTCAAGGCTCTTATGTCACTAAAGCAGAATGGAGCTGCTATTGACACGTTCCTCCAAAAGTTTGAGGTTCTCTTCCAAGAATCTCAGATTGAAAACGGCCACAGTGCCAAAATTCTTAAGTGAGCTGTGGATGCTTGCATATACATACAAGTCCACCTTCACATGATGGTTGAAGACAACATTTACGACCTCATCGAGGCTTACTGAAAGGTTGGCCGATCATTCAAGTCCACTGCCTAATCAGCAGTTTATGCAATACAGAACCCAACCCAGGTGTGGTGTGCCCATGCAAATCGATGCTATTACGGGACAGCCCAAAAACCTGTCCATTACATGTTACAATTGTGGTGAGGCAGGCCACATTCAAAGATACTGCCAGAAACCGTGGAAGCCAAGAGGCCCACAACAAGGATGGGCTCAGCTGAAGCCCCAAAACCTCCAGCAAGTTTGGATACCTGGCATTGATGGGTACTACACTGAAGTGTGGGTGGAGGACCCACCAGCCAATCAACCTCCTGCACCTCAAGCACAAACAGCCATCTGGTCAGCTACAACAAGCCAACAAGAATATATGTATGTCAGACAAGGCCCATGCATACTGGGCCAACATCTTCGAATCAGAAGCCAAGGCAAAAGCATCCGAGGCTTTAAAAGGAAGCTACTGACTGGGAGTAGGGTACTGGTTGGCAATAGTGTATTCACTGCAAGATTAAAAGCTGAAAAACAGAACAAAAAATTAGAAAACCTATTAAATATCAAAAAAATAGTTACCATGCATTTGGACCCCTCAATTAGAGATGATAGTGACACTGTAGTTAGATCTGGTTTTGAGCCGATGGATTCGGCTGCTTGTAGTATATCCCCTGTAAGTCCTACAGACATCCTTGGGCATGCTGGTAGGAAAGCAGCAGGCATAGACGACTCATTGACTGTGCTCAAGGGTGAACTGATTAGCCCCATAGCTGGCACTGAGCCTGTAGCCAAGCTTTCTGAGTGCACTGACAAGGATTTTCCTATTCATACAATTAGTCCAGTTCTCATTAATTTAAAGAATTCTCCACCGTCCTCCAGGGGGTCTTGAAAGAGCTTGGCACCAGACCTAAAACATGGTGTGCTTAATTCCCTATTTAAGAAAACAGTTTTCCCATCAGTATTTATTAACAAAATTCCTACAGAAAACACCCTAAAGAATCCTGAAGAATTCTCTGTCTCTGTCGATGTACAATACCAATCTGAAAAAGAAGAAAAACAAGTAACAATACCTGCTTTGCTCGACTCCGGAGCCATCAACACCTTTGTCAACTGAAAATGGTGCACAAGGCACAAGATCGATCTCATTCCTCTTGATGATGAAATCAACATATACAATGCGGATGGAGAAGTCGGATTTCTGGGAAAAATCTTGCACAAAGCCGAACTCATGGCCTCAATCAATGGCCATCACAAGAAGATACACATGTTTGTAATTGTGCTGGGAACTCACCCGATGATTATAGGATATGACTGGCTTTCATGCCACAACCCCGAAATCAACTGGGTCAAAAAGAAGCTGGAATTCACTAGATGTACCAACAAATGCAATGTATACGCATGGGCACTTATTTGAAGCATTGAGCCTGGTCTCAAAGAAAAGGTTCCTGAGGTCTATCACGACTTCCTTGATATGTTCTCCGAACAGGAATATAACCATCTACCCCTGCGCAAGCTGTGGGATCACACCATAGATCTGAAGATGGACTTTGTACCAAAAAAGGGTCGAGTTATCCCCTTATTGGATACTGAACTGGAAGAAGTCTGCAGCTTCATAGAAAAAGAGGTTAAAAAAGGATATCTCCGCCCATTGAAGTCTCCTCAAACTTCACTGGTATTCTTCATTCCGAAGAAGGACAGAAAGAAACGGCTCATTATGGACTATAGATATGTAAATGAGGGTACCGTCAAGAACACTTACCCTCTTCCCCTCATCTCGCAGCTAGTGGATCAGCTCAAGGGCACCGACATGTTCACCACAATGGATTTGCACTGGGGCTACAATAACATCCGCATAAAGGAGGGTGACAAGTGGAAAGCTGCATTTGTAATGTCAATCGGGGCCTATGAGCCGACAATAATGTATTTTGGGCTCACTAACTCACCACCCATGTTCCATAATATGATGAATGACATCTTCACCAATTAATACACTTTCCTAATTATTTATATGGACAACATGATGATTTTCACAAAAGGCAAAACCAGAGAACAACATGAAGCCCTTGTCAAAGAAGTCCTCCAGCGACTCCGTGAAAACAATTTATTTATCAAACCAGAAAAATGCTCCTTCAGCACCAATAAGGTAAAATTCCTCAGCATGAATGTCTTGAAACACAGTGTTGAGATGCAAAGCAAGAAAACCCAAGCCATCGCCAACTGGCCAGAACCAACTCACTTGAAGCAAGTACAGGCTTTCCTAGGTCTTTGTAACTATTATTGTAAATTCATCACAGGTTTCACTGACATTGCCAAGCCATTGAATGACCTAACAAAAAAGGACACCCCCTTCAGGTGGGGTCATGAAGAAAAATGAGTATTCAAAGCCCTCAAAAAGAAATTTACGGAAGCTCCGCTCCTTGCATACCCCGACTCAACATGCGGCATGTGCTTAGAAACCGATACCTTGGATATTGCAACAGGAGCCGTCCTCTGGCAGGAATGCAAAGACATGGAATGGTGACCCTGTGCCTTCCTTTCGCATAGCTTTAACCCCACAGAGCAAAATTACCCTATTTACGACAAAGAGCTGCTTGCAGTCATCCACGCCCTGGAAGAATGGTGCCACTATCTTATCGGACAAGAAAGTTTTGAAGTGTGGACCAACCACCAAAACTTAGAATACTGGAAGAAGCCACAAATGTTATCCAGCTGACAAGCATGCTGGCATGCGCTTCTTCAAGAATTCAACCTTACATTCGTCTACCAACCCGGATCCACCAATTGGGCTGATGCCCTTTCTTGCTGCCTGGATCATGGCAATGCTATTACAGACCTCAATAAAGACATTATTATGTTACCAGAAAAGCTATTTATATCAGGAGTTACCTTAGAACCACCATTCCACATTAATCTACAAAAAGAATCAGAAAAAATACAAAACAAAAAAATAAACCACTTTGCTTACGATATCATCTCGTCCCTCTTTCTTAACAAAGATTCTGACCAGATCTACATTCTGGAATCCCTCTGCTTAGACCTTCTTAAACTATCTCACAATGATCCGGTATCAGGACATGTAGGCATATATCGCACTTACAATAGAATTCGACATGCATTCTCCTGGCTGGGGATGCACAAAGACGTCACCAATTATATAAATCACTGCTATATGTGCACCCTCATGAAGGGATCACAAACAGCACCAAAGCAGTCAATCCAACCACTTCCCGTGTCCAAGCGATCTTGGGAAGACTTATCTGTAGACTTCATTACTGAACTTCCGGAAAGCCATGGCTTTGATGCCATTTGCATTATCATTGACCGATTTAGTAAAGAAGTTATTTATGAACCATGTAAAAAGGCAATGTCCTCAATGGATCTCACCAAAATATTCAGGGACGCCATATGGTGTATACACAGCCTCCCCTCCTCTATCGTATCGGACCGGGGTCCACAATTCATCTCAGAATTCACAACTGAGTTGTGTAATCTCCTCGGGATTTCACAGAAAATCTCGACTGCCTATCATCCGCAAACAGATGGACAAACCAAATGTATCAACCAGGAAATGATACAATACCTCCACACATATGTTGTGAAGAAACAGGAGGATTGGGCTGACTGGATCAAAATCGCCCAATTCCATCATAACTCCTCCTTGTCTTCCTCTCACCGATCGATTCCATTTGAGATCACACAGAACTATTTCCCTCGCCTTGGATTTAAAGGATCATCCTCATCCCTGGCTGGTACCTTTGCACATTCTGCCAACAAGTCCCATGCAGAAGTCCAAGAAGCTCTATAAGCTTCACATCAAAAGATGATTGAACAGTCTGACGAAGAAAACCCTACTCCATATCAGATCAGAGATAAAGTCTGGCTCAGCACAGAAAACTTGAAGTTGCCATATGTCGCCAAGAAGCTCACCCAACGCTGGATTGGACCTTACAATGTCATTCAGTTGATGCCTAATGCAGTCAAACTGTGTCTCCTGAAGAATGCACACTTTCACCTGGTCATCAACAACTCCTGGGTTAAGCCATATCATGCTTCCCTTGACGGACAGCCGATCTCCTGCACTGATGCAGTTGAGGTCGATCACATCATGGGTTCATGCCTTCGTCATGGAAAATTGGAATATCATGTCCACTGGAAAGGATACATAGATACCGACGACACATGGGAACCTGCCACCAATTTGCAGAATGCCCCCAATGTGATTGAGACCTTCCACCATTCTAATCCCTCTGCTCCATGCCCACTTCACAGCCTTACTCTTGCTGCCTTCAACTCTCTATTCTCCGACTATGGTCCTCCTGGTGGGACACCTGTTCAGCCGACTCACCTGGAATACGAGTTCTAGGAGGGGAGTAGTGTTATATCATATATGCTGACCTAATTATTTTTAATCTTCTCTTCACTTATTCACTGATCATGTGACTAGATCATGTGACATGGCCTAGACCATGATGTCACATGACATCACAACATGTGGTCACCTCACTCTTTTAATTACCATCACTACTCTTCCATATCACAGAACTCTCCCACACCCATGGGATACCACTTACCATAGATAGTATACTTTCACACCTTATCTGTAGCACAGCATGGTCTGTGCACATTCCTCTGCAATATATAAAGGGTGCATCCTCAGCTGGTATCCCCAGCTTTGGCCACTTGTTCCTTGGGTTAAAATCTTGGATGATAAGTGCTCTTCTTTGCTCTCATCTCTCTGTGAGGCTTTACAGCAAGCCTTCAGTTGCTCGGCTTCAGTGTTTTGCATTCCACATAACAGATTCAACCTCCTCCCTTCCTTCATGTCATCCAACCTGTCCAACCCACCTCTCCAGCCCATCACTAGCAAAGGTGAAAACCAACCCGAACCTGGTCTGCCCACTGCAGAATTAACTTGTAAGTGATATTCAGTCACTTTAGTTGTTGCCATGACATTCACCTCACATAGAATGGTGCACTACGCTGTCGAAGTTGAACATATTGATGAGAGACACTGATTATCTATGTAGGATCATATGTGGCCATGCCTACTATCTATTTGGCAAGGCAGAAGGTGTTATGCGGATGCAAGAACACCAAAGCCAAGCAACTAAAGGCTAGCCATAAAGCCTCGCAGAGAGAATGAGAGCAAAGGAGTACACTTATCATCCAAGGTTTTAACCCAAGGAACAAGTGGCCAAAGCTGGGAATACCAGCTGAGGATGCACCCTTTATATATTGCAGAGGAATGTGCACAGACCATGCTGTGCTACAGATAAGGTGTGAACATATACTACATATGGAAAGTGATATCCCACGGGTGTGGGAGAGTTCTGTGATATGGAAGTGTAGTGACAGTAATTAAATGAATGAGGTGACCATGTGTTATGACGTCATATGATGTCATGGTCTAGGCCGTGTCATGTGATCTGGTCATGTGACTGGTGAACAAGTGAAGTGAAAGTGAAAAATAATTAGGTCAGCATATACGATATAACAGAAGGATGCCGAATTCACCATGAAGGTATGTCTCTTGCTACCACTAATAGTAGCACATAACTCAAGGTGTTACCAGATAGCCAAATCCCCCTTGGCTTCCGAGTTTGGCCATTGTCCAAACTCCCTATTGTCACCACAGTGCCTAGTAATATCTGCATCCCCAACCATTACTATGCCCTCAGCTATGAAAATTTTTCATTTGTTTTTTCCTTCAAGAGAAGACAGGGAACATATTACATGGTCACATGTGGGCTTCTGGTTGGTGTATTCAACCTCTGGTAAGTGGCACTTGCTATGTCCATTGGTATTATTAACCCCATGACCTAGGATTAATGTCACATCTTTTGTCTTGCACATCACAGGTGTCACATATGTCACTGTGAAATCTTTGGACAAGGGAGTAAATATTTTCTTGGATGCTATAGAGGATGTAGTAGAATATCTAGAGGTCAAACAAAAAAAGTAGCAGTTCACGTACCAGAGATACAGTCACACTAGCAGGATTGATCTGGCAATTATATTGATATTTCTGAGATTTCCAATTGAACGAGTTCAAGGCTTACTCCGTGCTGGTTGATGCTATATAGAGTATCAATATCTAGAGGTCAAATAAAAAAGAGTAGTGGCTCACATACCAGAGATATGGTTGCACTAGGCCTTTTATGTTGGATATTGTTATGAACCACGTGCACCTAACTTTTCACCTTACACTCTTTTCCTACATTCCTTACCTCCTCCCGCTCCTTTAGTCACGTGACCCCCCCCCCCCAAGGCCAATCACATGACCAGTCACGTGATGAGTCCAGCCCCTGACATCATCCACGACGTCATAGCCTCTAGGGTTACACGTTGACAATCCCTAGACTACCCTAACTCTTATCTCCATCGGATCTCCACGGCAATCCTGCCACCTCCTAGATCTCCCGATCCGATCTAATACCTCCCCATGTATCACATCTTATTTAAATCTCCGCGGATCTTAGATCAGATCTCAGGGTTCGCCTCACGGCAGCCTTGCGCTCTTCATCTCCATCCGCACTTCCATTCTCTACCCACGGTCATTACTGTCTTACCATATGTAGCATAGCCTTATCTATTACTTCCATGTATAGTAATGTACTGCTTGGTCTGTGTGCAGACCTTGCCAATATATAAGGCGGCGGTCCTGGCTGGCTAAACCCCAGCTTTGACCACTTGTCTAGTTCACCGCTCTTGGGCCCCTGAGACTTGGGTTAAAACCTCGTCTGCTATAGGCACTCCCTCGACGTGGCTCGCTGGCACTTGTAGCTCCCCTGCCAGAGTTACAGGCTTTCTCTCCTTGCCAGCTAGCCTCGTTATTGGCTGAAGGTTTGGTTGTTTCTTCTGGCCGAAGGGTTTTCCCGTTCCCTTCGATGACTGCTCGACGCAGTCATAACAGTAACATTCTTTATAAATAGTTCTGCTGGTAGGACCGTGACATCCTTGTTGAGGTTCTTAACCACATCTCCATGATCAGGTCAGCGGGAAAGGGGATCGGCACAGTTCAGGGATCCAGGGCAGTACATGAACTTGAGGTTGAATTCCTGGAGAAGGGCATGCCATTGCACTTGATGCCCTGATAGGGTTTGTGGCTTTTTCCAATACTCCAGTTTTTTGTGAACCATCGAAACCTTGAATCGTTCCCATCCTATTAGATAGTGTTGCCATTCCTCAAGGGTGTGGGTGACCGCCATTAGTTCTTTGTCATAGATGGGATAATTCTGCTCAGTAGCATCAAAGGAATGGGATAAAAAGACACAAGGGCACCATTGCCCATCTTTGCATTCCTGCCAGAGGATTGCTCTGGTTGCAATGTCCAATACATCTGTTTCAATGCACATCTGTCGTGAGCTATCCAGGTACATGAGTAGTGGTGCTTCCATGAATTTCTTCTTCAGTGCAAGAAAGGCCACATGTTCTGTTTTGCCCTACTGGAAGGGAGTATCTTTTTTTGTAAGGTCATTCAGAGGTTATACTATCTTGGCAAATTGGTCAATGAACTTCCTATAATAGTTACATAGGCCGAGGAAGGCCTGGACCTGCTTCAGACGGGTTGGTTTGGGCCAGTCGGCGATGGCTTGTGTCTTCTTAGACTGCATTTCTATGCCATGTTTGGAGACTTCCATTCTGAGGAATTCAACCTTGTCTTTGGAGAAAGTGCATTTTTCAGGTTTGATATATAAATAGTTTTCTCACAGCTGTTGGAGTACTTTGTGGACTAGCACTTCATGTTCTTCTTTCATTTTTCCTTTTGTAAAAATCATCATATCATCCATATAAATAATAAGGAAAGCATATTGGTCTGAGAAGATGTCGTTCATCATGTTTTAGAAAGTCAGGGGAGAATTAGTGAGCCCGAAATACATTACTGTTGGTTCGTAAGCCCTGATAGGCATTACAAATGCTGCTTTCCATTCATCACCTTCTTTGATGCAAACATTATTGTATCCTCAGTGGAGGTCTATAGCTGTGAACATATCTGCGCCTTTTAGGCAGTTGATGAGCTGTGAAATGAGTGGTAAGGGATATGCATTCTTGATGGTTCCTTTGTTCAGATAGCAGTAGTCCATGATCAGCTGTTTTTTACCATCCTTTTTGGGGATGAAGAAGATGAGGGACATTTGTGGAGACTTGCTCAGTCAAAGGTAGCCCTTCTTAACTTCCTTGTCGATGAAAGTCCATACTTCTTCCAACTCCTGTCAGATAGTGGGATAACTCTCCCCTTCCTTGGAACAAAGTCAGGCTTGAGATTGATGGCATGATCTCAGTGCTTCTGTAGGGGCATACAATTGGATTTCTGCTCCAAAAAAACATTGAAAAAATCATGGTAGGCTGCCAGGACCTTTTCTGTGACGCTAGCTTCAATGGCACGAAGTGTGAAGAAGTTGTTGCATTTCCTCTTGTAGTTGTTGCAGTCCAGGGTACAGCAGACAAAGTCAATTTTCTTTTCCACCCAATCAATGGTGGGGTTATGGCATGGGAGCCAGTTATAGCCAATGATCATTTGATTTGATCCCAGCTCAACAACAAAAGTGTTAATCTTCTCATGGTGGTCTTGCAATGTCATCACAAGTTCGACCTGATAGGTCACCTTTCTGGCCTTACCCAGAGTACTGTCGGCATTAAATACTTGGATCTGTTGTACAAGGGGGATTAGGTTAACTTTGTTTTTGGTGCACCATTTGCAGTCGATGAAGATGGCACCACTATCAATTAGTGCTTTTACATTATCATCTTTTTGTGTGTTACCCATGGAGAAGAGAATGGCAATGTCCACTGTAAACTCTCTGCCACTGATCATTTCCTGTGTAAGGATTTTATTAAGGTTAAGGTTAGCACATTCGTTCTTAAAAAGGGAATTAAGCACGCTATGTTTATCATCTGGCACTGAGCTCTGAAGAGACCCCCCTACAGACAGTTGAGATTCTATTAAAGATTTCAGCACCTGGCTGATTGCCCTAACCAGGAAATCTCTGTTGATGCACTCCAAGAGTTCAGCTACAGGCTCAGTGCTATGGGGATTTCTCCCTTGAGCATGGTCAACGAGTCATCTACACCTACCACTCTTGTACCAGTGTGCCTGGAGTCCAGTCTACTTACTTGTACATGATTAAATAATGCTGCACTCATTGGCTCAAAACCAGATCATAATGGTACAAAACTTTCAGCAGGAGAATTGCAGTTCAAATGCACAGTAACTATTTTTTTGATATTTTCTAGTTTTCTTATTTTTTTTGTTTGTTTTTGTTAGAACTGGGGCCTCTGGGAGATAACTCCAGAACTCTGGAGTTCGAGCAGGACTTGGCTTCACCATGTGTGGTGTGCCCTTGTCACAACTCTGGGGGTGTCCTGTAATTTCGGAATAGGCAGAAGAAGTCAGATTGACCTTGTTGCAAGCAACAAAGGACAAGGATGATTCAGAAGAGAGTCTTAGAGACTCAAGGGGGTCAGAGTGAGCTTGGGAGATTGTCCAAGTCGATATTCAAACTGCAGTATCTACCACAAGTGCAGAGACTTATATATGGGAGTAGAACATAGGTCTTACTAATAGTCTGGAGTGTGGATGCTAAGTGTACTGGAGCTGTGCTCCTAAGCAGAGCACAGGGATGGAGGGTGAACTGGGACAAAGCTAGTGGTTATGTACTGTAAGTGAAGAATGGAACATGACATTAAGAACAAGGAATACTAAATAGAGAGGGTCCAGAGTGTCAGGGATATGGACTCATTGAGAACGCACTGGAGGTCACAGGAAAAAAGTCCAGAGTTGGATCCAGAGTTAAGTCTGGAGTTCCAGATTAACAGATATGACAGTTTTATCCAGCTTACTAGGCGACACTCTACTGTCAACTAGCTACTTCCTTTTAAAGACTCAGCTGCTTTGGTCTGAGCTTCTGTTTTGAAGACATTGGCCCAATAGGCACAAACTTTGTCTGACATGTAGTCCTGTTGGGAGAATGTTGCCACATGGGCCTTGGTTTCAGGTAGGGTTTCAGAAATGACTGCCCACATCTTGGTGTAGTACCTGTCTTTATTGGGTACCCATACTTGGCACATATTTTGAACCAGCGCTTGGTTCCTGTCTTGTGCCAGGTTAAAGGGCTTCTTTGGGAGCCAGCAGTCCCATCAAATATGGCCTGGTTTGCCACAATTGAAGCACATGCGGGTGTCTGGGGACCCCTGCACTACCCCAATCTCCATAGGAGCTCCCCTTCCAGGTTGTGTCCTGTATTGTGTGAACTGCTGGTTAGGTGGTGATCCCTTGGGCAGATTATATTGTTGCACTCCACTGAAGTGCCTTGGTTGGAATCCACATTCAATCTCCACAGACTTGAAGGATTGGCCCACCTTTCTGTAGGCATCAATCAACTCAAAAATGTTGTCTTCTACCAACATGTGTAAGTGAACTTGCATATAAATGTGGGCGTCCACTGCCTGCTTGAGGATTTTGATGCCATGACCATTATTGATCTCAGCTTTCTTAAAGAGCACCTCAAAGCTTTGAAGGAACTCATTGACAGGGTGACCTTGCTGCTTCAGCCAGTTAAGCTTCTGCAAGAATTCATGTGCCAGCATGTCGATTTGGAAATGGTCCCTTATTTCCTTTTGAAGGATCTTCCATTCAGGCCATACTTCATCTCCTCGAGGGTAGCCCAGTTTCTGCCCCAAGGTCAAGGTTGCATCCTCAATTTCTGAATTGCAGTATTCTTCGAGTTTTAATCTCACATAGAAGGCTGCATTGCCCTCCATTCAAGATAGGACCACTACAGTCTGGAGTTTGTCTGAGCCCCAGTTTTGGAGTGAGACCCAGACCTTGATTTGGGTGATCCACACCCAGAATTTATCTCAGTTGCCGTCCCACTTGCTGGGATCAGTGACTTCCTTTGTGATGGCAGAGGGGCTGTCCTCCTTTTTCTTAAGAAGGGCTGTGAGAAGTGCCTTCAATTCATCATTGGTTAAGGTCAACAATGACAACATTTCTTTGACAGGGGGAGGCTGAGGTTGGCGGTTTTTAAATTTGAGGTGGTATGGCCTCTCTTTGACTTGGGGTAAGGATTCAAGCAGTTCCTCAAAAGAGGGAGATCTGTTATGAACCATCTTCAACCCCTTTCCTTTTCTCATCACATGACCAGTCACATGACTGGGTCCAGACCATGACATCATATGATGTCATACCTCATGGCTGGCACACCCTTTTCATCTCCATTAACCCTAGTAGGAACCCTCTCACAATTGTGTACATTAGTCTACCCATATATAGTAGTTTATCCCACAGACCCTATGGTCTGTGTGCATCCCTCTGTACTATATAAACCCAGGTGTCTCAGCTGGCGTCCCTAGCTTTGACCACCTGTTGTCTCCATACAATAGTGTGAGCTTGAGCCCATCCTCCCATCTTCTCCTTGCCAGGCTCATAGAAGCCTGTGAAGCCGAGGCCAGTGGTGCAGTTGTTTGCAATTCGTAACATGATTGGCAGAGTTGTGCAGGTGCCTGTTCTGGAGAACCCAGTAGCAAATCTTCTTGGAAGGAAATTTTGGAATCTTATTAGTCCTTACTTGCTGGTATCTTTCAACCAACATCTGGGGATATTTGCAGTGCAAAGAGGTTAGGTAATGGGGAGAGGGAATATCTGCAGGCAGCTAAATCTTCTTCAACAGCTTGATTTGGACGGTGTAGGTTCTATCAAGGGGTAGACTCTTGATAATGAGAGGTGTCATACGTGTATTGTGTGCTGATGATGGACATCACAGATGTTCCGCGAACCTGGTAAACCCAAACCACAGGGTCTACACTGTAGTGCACTATTGGCAAAAGCAACTTTATCCTAATTTATATGGCAGACGACCATGTATACAACCTGTTCAGGTGATATGCCCCATTCCGTCACGTGGAAACAATATGCTATGTCCCTTATGCCTGGGCACCAGCAGCCATACAATACAGACTTTGTTTCTTTCTTGATCCAGTCTTTTAATGGGGAACCCTTGTCATCCAATCTCGATTATTTCAGTGACAAGACACTATGTTCTTCTGAGGGCAGTGTAGATAGCTTTGACCAAGTGTTACGAATTGTTACTGACTGTTGCACTGGCCTCGGCTTCTCAGGCTACTACAAGCCTGGTAAGAAATAGAGTGAAGGAGAAGGGCTCAAGCTCACACTATTATCTGGAGATGACAGGTGATCAAAGCTAGGGATGCCAGCTGAGACACCTGGGTTTATATAGTACAAAGGGATGCACACAGACCATAGGGTCCATGGGATGAACTACTATACATGGGTAAACTAGTGTACACAGTCATGGGAAAATTCCCACCAGGGTTAACAGAAATTAAAAGGGCATGCCAGCAATGAGGCATGACATCATATGATGTTATAATCTGGACCCAGTGATATGACTGGTCACATGATGAAGAAAAGAGAGGGGCTGAAGGTGGTTCATAACAGGGCTCATAACCTGTTGAACAGGTATATTACAAGCTACAGAGGTTAGGCTAGCAGGACTTACATAAGCACAAATGATTGGTTGATACATTCACACAAGGTTATGATAGTAGATCAAGAGATGATTTGAACTCAGATGACTGAGTCCAAATGTAAGTACAGCTGATGTACATGTAGTATACTATAATAAGTAGACTACTGTACACTACTGTAGAACAGTGCTGGAACAAGTCTTAGCTTGTTCAACACTAAGCTACTAAAGTGTTGAAAGCACTTGTTGGCCAAACTGCTGGACTGTTGAGCTACTTGTTGTCTAAATTACTAGATTACTGGATCATTGAGTTACTTAAATGCTGAAATTACTGATGAGCTAGATCACTAAATCACTAAATCACTGCAATTACTGTTGAACTAAATTGCTGAGCTACTAGTTTACTGGAATTGCTAATGAGCTAGAGTGCTAAACTATTGAAGTACTAAAATTACTAATAAGTTGGACTACTAGACTATTAAACTACTGAAATTATTGGTGAACTAAATCATTGAACTACTGATTTATTGATATTACTGAACATCATCTAGAGTATTGAGTTATTGATTTTCTGATATTACTGAAAAACTAAAATACTGAGCCACTGGATCAATGATACTGCTGAAATTACTATGTCATTGAGCTACTAAATCATTTAAATGACTTACTAATTTACTGAGATTATAATGCTTTGAATTTCTGAATCAACTTGTTCCAGTTATTCCAGTACCATTCAGTCAATTCAGACTTTTTGTAATTTTGCTGATAAGCATCATGCTGGCATCATTCCTCCTCTTCTCTTTATGCTTTATCATTTACTTCAATCTTGGTCAGATCTATCTACACTTATTACTTAGTTTTTTGTACATCCAGTTTGCTTCTACAGAGCAGGCTTTGCTAGTTATTGTAAATTTTGACATAAAATATACATCATCCTATAGTTGTGTGCAATAATTGGGCTGTAAAGGTCTCTACATACATGGCCATAGAAGATACTAGCTTACTCTGACTCTGATTGCTGTGTGAAAAAAAATTGTATTTTTAAATGTTATTCACATTTGTTTAAAGTGCCAGTGAATGACTTAAAGCACTATATGTATATAAGTTGATTAAGCCAAATAAAGTACATTGTAAATTTACTGATGTGTTTCATCTGTCCATCTGAGTGTTTCCCCCTTTGTGGAGGGTTCCACTCACCTTACTTCTGGACTTCCCTTAGTTATTCTTGTTATCTCTTAGGCAGCAATTGAGTGGGCATCACTGCCCCTTTACTTGGATTTTAACAGATATCACTAGTGACAATCACCAAATGTACCAGTTGCTTTGGCAGTAAGCCACATATTATATTATTGTTTTTACTGAAGTGCTTAGAGAATTGGTTTAATATACTGTACTTTTTATCTAATCTTTTTATTATTATTGGATAATATGGACATTAGAGAAACTGATCAGCTATTGCATTGATATCCAGAATCAGCTTATGTGTGATTATATGTGTGGTTATTGCAAATGAGAAATATAATACTGATTATTAAGTAAATGTTGAAAGAACTATCCTATAAAAGGCCTGTCACATCTGGGGATTCTCCCAAACAAACAGGCACCACCTAGTCCTGTAGTATGTGACATTCACTCAGATACACCCAGGGTTCCTTGTCTCACAGCATTCAAGGCAATTTCTCATGTGCAATTTCCACTTTTTGAAAACAGCTCTAAATAATGGTCTGATGATGAGTGTTTCAGTCTATCCTTCAAAGGCACCTGGTGTCATGTCCACACCAAACATGCTTTTTGCAAAGCCTCTCATCATGCTCTCCAACTCATCCTCGAATCCAACAGTTGACCGGCCCAACGTGCGCTGGACCCATTGGCGCACCTTGCTCGTCCAGAACATCAAATCGATGGACAGCATGACAACCTGAAACTGGAGATGGTACCAGTACTCCTTTACGCGTTCTGTCAGCGTGAGATTCGTAGACGTCGTTAGGGAGGCGGAAGCCCAATATCCAGTGATCCTGATACGATTGACAGGTGAGCCAAGTGCTTGGTTGTTTCCTATGGTGAGTAACATGTGAGACGAGTACGTCAGGGAACTTTGAGCACTCACCCTGAACGATCCTG